>UYYA01003932.1:120989-238865 GCA_900624975.1 Angiostrongylus costaricensis
ACATTACAAAGTGGTACCGAAAGCCAAGTAGTAAAAATATCTTGGTTCATTACCTCTCCTCTCACCCCTCTCACACGAAAAGGGCGCTTATAAGAAAAATGTTTCGAACAGCAACCAACGTGTGCACGGGAAGAGAGCAGAGAGAGGAGTCCCGGAACTTGGCACGGCAAATAGCCGTTTCTAATGGCTACGAAACTGTAGCTCAGAATAGGNTGAGCGTAGTTGAAATACCACCGAGTAATCTTAAGCGCCAGCTAGTTCGTAACCGCCTATATGACCGTCTATGTACAACTCAAAATTGCATAATTTGCCCCAGTGGTAGAGACGGTGATTGCATGAGCTCGAATATAGTTTATCTGATCTCCTGTAAGACGTGTGGTGACGAATACATTGGCGAAACGGGTAGACACCTCTGTGTCCGCATGAAAGAACACCTAGCCGGCAAAAATAGACCAAATACCCAGCTAGGCACGCATAGGACCCAGAGACATAACGGGGACGACTTCGAAGTATGTGTCACGATCCTCGCACGCGAATCGAGAACACAGGCGCGAAAAACCCTCGAGGCACTCTGGATTAATTCCAGAAATCCGAAAATGAACCGCAGGGAAGAATGNTATAGTTTATCTGATCTCCTGTAAGACGTGTGGTGACGAATACATTGGCGAAACGGGTAGACACCTCTGTGTCCGCATGAAAGAACACCTAGCCGGCAAAAATAGACCAAATACCCCGCTAGGCACGCATAGGACCCAGAGACATAACGGGGACGACTTCGAAGTATGTGTCACGATCCTCGCACGCGAATCGAGAACACAGGCGCGAAAAACCCTCGAGGTACTCTTGTATTCCAGAAATCCGAAAATGAACCGCAGGGAAGAATGAATCATTATCACGCGTGATATAGGGCAGTATATAAAACTGCTTTTCTGATGTGAGGGGCACATTATGCTTCCATGTGATTTCTGTGCGGTTGGTCTCTACGTGACATACTTAGTGGAAACCTCATAGAAAGCGATGAGTGTGCAAAGCTGTGTTCAAAGTGATTGAAATCTTGGTTTGGGGTTTCTTTGTTTGGTTATGGAGGCGTCTGGCCGAGTGAGTTGCTATCACCTTGACCTTTCCAGGCTCTGAGGAAGGCGAAATCAGCCGAAACGTCAGCTTAATCGTGAACAAAGAATAATAACACCTCGCGTTTGCTCAACAAAAATACGAAGAAAACACTAATGAAAACCCACCATATTGATGAGTTCAGCGCCATGTTCTAGCAAAGCTGTGGCCAAGATCACCACTGTGTTGGTGTTATCTCCAATCTGTAACTACCGATGAAATAAAAACATCTAACCACGTAACAGGAGAAAATATTGATTCTTTTCAATTACTACATAACAAGGAACTATAACAATTCAAAATTCCTTATTTACAAAAACCTTAATTCTGCAGAAAAAGATCGAAATGATGTAGAATGGTCCAGAAGGCGTGGGCACATAAACTAACAGAACCTGTTTCTCCTGCATTTGACTGGCCAGAATGATTATTTTTGCAGCTGGATGTTGAATGTCCAGTTCCTTGAGGATTGTGGCAGCATCATTCGTCACAAACAGCTTCTCGATATGATTTATGACCATCTTGTTCATTCCTAGGAGGGTAATACTCAGAACCGTATAGAACCATTCATGTTTATAAAAACGTTGATTTAAATGGCTCACAAACCATTAGGACCATAAGCGGATTTCAGTTGTGAAGCCAACTCGACGCATGCGTCGATATTTCTTAACACGGCCTCATCGGTGCCTTTGAAGAGCTACAAAAGGAGGTTAAGAAACTCAGATACTAAAGAGTTAATTAAATTAGGAACCTCACAAGCACCGACGGCACATCAGAAGCCGTTAGGGGACTAACCTGCGCTCCATCTTTCATAAAGCGTTGAAAGCCGGACTTTGGTATGTTCAGTGCCATTTTCACACGATAGCCAAGTTCCTTCCACTCGATTCTAAACGATTTTCGGAAGGGAAACCAACATCTCCCAACAAGACAGAATTCCTTCGCGTTACGAAAACGAGACATTCGCTGTTGGTTCTTGCGAGAATATATTTCTTGAGAAATAAGGAATCTCATAACATTGACGTTCTAGCATTATCGAACTATAAATCTATATGATACATATGAAAAACGGACAGATTTTGTCAAAGGCAGGTAGTAACCCTCCGGTACAGCGGATACGTCAACCTCCTAGAACACTCCCGAGCTTTCAAGTTCAATCAAACCGTTCCAAAACCTATTTCAAAGAACAGAATAGAATATTAGCAGCGAAATTCTTCTATATGTAAGATAGCAAAGCCAATTTTTAAACGTACATACATCTATCAGCTTTTCTTCCACTCTTAC
Organism: Angiostrongylus costaricensis; assembly: GCA_900624975.1. Taxonomy (NCBI): domain Eukaryota; kingdom Metazoa; phylum Nematoda; class Chromadorea; order Rhabditida; family Metastrongylidae; genus Angiostrongylus; species Angiostrongylus costaricensis. The sequence goes on from UYYA01003932.1 coordinate 123,378, forward strand.
TATTCAACAATCTAGAAAAACTTCAAATTAAGCCGAAATTTTCTTGAAGGTCACACATAAGGTCACACTTAATAATGTCGTCTTGAATCTCGTTAACGTTAGCAGTTTGTGAATTCCGTGAATTAAGGTTTCAACTGTTGAATTCCTGCAGTTGCACCTGGCCATAGACTGAAGACCTACAACAGTGTATGATAACCAAAGACTAACGCAAACTAACTGTTGCCGTTCGGCAACCGATTCCACGGTTACTCAAGAGATTAATCATGACTTAGGACATAATTCAATATAGGGAAACTCTATTCTCTTACATTCATTACTGCACCGCTCTCAACGAGGCAGTTGACCTACTAGATACACTTAAATCCATTCTTTCTAACGATTATAAGTTGACACCCTCCCAACGGTATAACGCCTCGTCGTGGCTGGGTGGTGTTCCTGGATGTCGGACTGCGATGTACAGCGGGGGATCCGTTCTGCCGGCAGGGTCTCCCAATCTGAGGAGGAGTCCGACGTTTACACCAGGAAATCCAGCTAAGAGTAAGCCAATAATACCATGATCCACCACCACCTTGGTATTAAACAAATTACGTAGCGGAAAATCTTCCTCTGACCCACATGGGCGACGACTGCCTGTGGTGGTAAGTAACGACATGGAGCAGACTTTGGGTAAGCTGACCTTGGGACTCCAGGGAACCACAGTGGCTAAACCAACAAAACTTCGAAACAATGGGAATTATGTTGGGGCCCGCACAACCAGTGAAAACGGGCCATCGAAGTTTCTAAAATGAGTAACAAGTTTACATACTCAACTAACACGCTTTATTACATAATGATTAGAGCACCCTTGAAGTGAATGGAGCACAACAATGGGGCTAGGGATTGCCTACGAAGAAATCCGTAGCACTCCCGAATTCCTCGCGTACCTATGAGTCACGCTAGCAACGATCAGAAACAGGCAATCGACATAACCTCGAACAGAACCCTTTCAGAAATATTACTTGCGCTTGGCGCTCTAGCTGGCGCTTTGTTCATACAAAGCCGTCGTTAACAACTCTGATCTTGAGGAGTAATGCAACATAGTTAAATCTTTACGGAGAACAGTAACAGCAAGTAAATAAACGACAAGAAATCAGATTACTCTCTTGCCGGATCTCTTGTTTTACAGCGGCAATTACGACAGGAGCTCGTCAAACTGAAATAACTCTATGCTTACAGGGAGTTTCCAACGTAAATTAGCAACTAATAGGACAGAAAACACCAGAAATTAAAGAACCTGAGAAGAAATATTAAGACTGACGGGCCACCGCCATTGAGAAGTTTCGAGTTCGCAGTGGTGGTGGTCCTATGAAGAAAACAGTGGTGTGCTTCGTCTTCGAATGGAAGAAGTCCTAGTTGGCTCTTTTTAAAATTGTTTGTTCAAGTAGTATTTTAGTAAGTAGTACGCAGTAGGTGTTAAAGTAGTTTGTTAGTGGTTCATGGTTCGCACACAGTGTATCTGTACCTTAGCCACTTGTCCCCTGTCCAGATCGGCATTTGGTGCTCGCCACCTTGCTATTGCGAATGGGTTAATGGACCAGAATGGTTTTGAATTCCATTTGTATATGTTTTAATGAAGTTTTCAGATGGTTAGAATTCTTAGTAACGGTGAGGTGGTTAGCGACGATGACCCACGAGCTCGTCAGCGACCAAATCCTGGTCAGCCTACGCCTGAACCAAATCGCCCCCAAGACACCCAAAATCAGGTACTTTAAACTAGTAAGACTGTTTTGTTGTTTTCTTCCCTTGAAACTCATTCCTTATTAAGAGCTAATCGATATGTGTAGGTGGATAACAACAACCTAAGAGCTGTAATTAACATCTGTTTAAAGTGTTGAGCTTGCACGAGATTGTCATCAGTATTTATTTGTCTAGCGTTTCGACATCGTCGTCCGCAGAGACGATGGTCCGAGTCAATGATCCGCAGTTGTTCGTCTTTTCAATGTGACATCTTCATAGTCGTACCGAAGGTCATAAGGGCTATAGTATTGAAACGTCCTTCACACCTTTAAACAATGATTTCTCCGAAAATCTGGTCTTCTGGTACGATGTTGTCTATTTCATAAGGACTTTTAAGAAGTGATGTTAGGAATTTTGCGACCGAATTGTGACGAGTTGTGTAGATCGACGAACTTTTTGGTCGGGATTGAGTTAAAATTTTTCTGAACACTTCACGTTCGTTCGGAACAGTGCTTCCTCGACAATCCGATTTCGATGTTCTATGACCCATTGTGCGGTGAAGTATAATGGAGGATTCCGCTAGTTAGAGGCGGATATTGAGATGCCGAAGAGAGGAATTGATGACAGCTTTCGGAGTCGAAGTTGGATTTGTCCTTAAATCATTTTCGATTTTCGCACTCCCCACTCACCCCACCATCCCAGTAATGTAGACATGCATTGATTTCCTTATCGTATTTGGAGCAAACTCTTTCTAAACTCATCTTACTGCCACCTGTTTTATGTCCATTGTCTGGAAAACGAGACTTTTTCACAATTGGAAGAAGGTACAATACAGGCACCATATGTGGGTGGGCTGGTACAAGCAGTAGGGACAAGCATTGGCATATTGGTTTCTAAGCGTAGCAGGTATGAAGGATCAAAAAAGCATGTGAACCGATCTGCTGTTGTAAATGTCAAGTAGTTCGGATTTCTGAACTCCCTCATGTGCGGGGAATGAGTTGTTAATAGAGAAGTTCAGAACCGGAGTAGAGGGTGTTGTGAGTAAAATAAAAATACATGAGTACTTTTGTTCTTACTAAAGATGTTGATTTTTTAGATGTAACAGAAATAAGAGCGCTTAGGTGATCAGCGGAAGTAGGAAGCTGGGTACTGTCGAAGTAGCATTGCTACTCAAAATTTGTAAAGGCAGGCTCCTGTAAAGTGGGAGCTACTGAGGCCTAGGACGTGTAGGATCGCTAGTATCGTAGAAATAGAATTTTCAGTAAGCGTCTAAGAGACAGATTTTGCAAATGAGATTGAAATTGGAAGATCTCTCGACACAGACATAGAACTTCGATCCACCTAGAATCATCGATTCCTGCGAATGAGGTAAACTAACGTCCAGAGGAAGAATGGGGTTAAGGCGCGACCGTTGTGTTTTACGTCAGAATCGGTGTTCGATGGACCAATCGTGTTTCTCTCGTATTTACAGAATGTTATGTATATTTTTTTTACTTCAGGAATATTTCTTTTACCTTGAAATTATGTTTCCATTTTCCTATTCCTGACATTTAAGCAGCTTTCCGTTAAACACGTCCGATAGTAGGCTCACATCAAATGAAGCTGGAGTGGTTGCACACTTGTTCACTTATCCAAGTTGCAAAATCGTAGCAGTAGTTTTTGAATGTGAAGTAATTGAGACTGTAGTTCTGCTGCAGAATAGAAGTTCTCATTCCAGGCTGATGTCGTAGATAATCTGACATCAATCTGGAACACTGGCAACGATCGCCTTCGACAAATTGGCCTTCAAACAATCTATATTGGCGGTTTTCGAGTTGATCCACTTCATTTGGTGGCTGCCGTTCTGGGTTTTCTTCTTTCTGGACCTATGATGTTGGCTATAATAGTTGCCGTAATATTGGTGTCTCAAACGAGATCCGACAACGTCGTGCCAGTTCAACAGTCAAGCCTAGGATCTGGTGAAAGAGGTCACTATACCCTTAGTCAACGAGGCGACCTTCAGCGAAATGGAAGAGCTGAGGAGTTTGGACCTTTCTCAGGTACAGGCAAAAGATTAGGGACTTAATACACCTGTTGTTTTCATGTAACTACTTGTATGTTACTGTTTCTTCATGTTTTGTGATTCAGAAGTGTATTGTATGTCTCATCGAAGTTTTCTATTCTTATGTTACTCTTGGTAGCATGAGATTAAGTTTGCATGATTTAGAGTTGTTCTTAATGAAGACTTTTAATTATTATGTACAGACCATCTTTTTCTCCTCCCTGTTTTCTTCCATTTTTCCTTATGTAATGAACGTCGAATACTGGTTGCTTAGTTTTAATCCTTGTCGCCAAACTGTCGATTCAAAGCGTTTAACGCACATTCGTTGTCTCTGTCCTGTTCGAATTTTACAGTTTACAACTGTCAAACTACTTGTTCAAGATGTTTTCTCGAGGAGGCCTGCTTCTGTTGAGCAGGACTTCCTGCTTGCCGTCATCTTCTACAAAATCCATAATCAGCCTTCCGAAGGTAAATTTGCTAGCAGTTTTCTGGCGTGGAAAATCTGAACATCATAAATTTCGTTTTCTTGTTTCTTCGTTTTGGTTATTTTTATAAGGGGCTCGTGTTCAGCAGTGGTTGGAGGCGCCCTGTAATACACTTGTAATTGATCTCTTCGCTCCAGACTCACCAAACCTTCCCCATCCTTCTGAGGTTAGCAAATTGGTACCAGACTTGTCTGGGTGGAAAGCAGCACTGGCTCGATACATCGGTACGCCACCATGAGTTATTGTAAAGCCCAGATATGCATTCGATCACCTCCAGCCATTCCTAATGAAGTCGAATACATGGCACATCTCTCACTGATTAATCGACTCCGAGAACTGTTCTTTTATTTATTTATGTTTTGTTATTTTTAAAGATATAGAGGTACGGTTTGGAACTGTGTATAAGAGTTTTGCTCAGATTTTGAGAATCGTTAATAGAAGCGTGAAGAAGAAAAATAATGTTATCTCGAAGAGCTAGTAGGGCGTGGCGGTGTCTCTAATCTTTAGCTGTAGAGTTTTCAGTAATCCCGTTTATGATATTAGAACTGGTTCGTTCTACAGAGAATAGAACGTATAGGAATTGGGCAGCGTTGTGATACTTATAGATTGTCTCTCAACGACATTCTAGCTCAGTACCATCAACAATTGCCCCTCTTTTTCAATATGCATCTGAATGCTATTTCACACAAGGTTTGCAGTCGGCTATGGAAGGTGGGCTGTATGGGAATCTTTCTGGTAGACATGTGGATTAGTACTTTTATTGTTTCTTTGTATTTCAGCATTACATGGAGCTGGTCTTTCTTGGCCTTGTGTTTTTGTAGTGACTGGTGCAGCCCTTAGAGTGGCCTCCTCACCTCTTCATATCCTAGCTGAAAGATTGTTTGCGCGGAGGTTACACACTCAGAATATCTTGACTGCAGGTGTTTTGAAGGTAGGTTACTTCCTTTCATTTTTCAAAAAAAATTTTTTTTCATTTTCGTTTTTTTCATGTTTTCCTCCTTCCTAGATATCGTCCGGAATGTGTATTCATTATTTCAGAAAGTAGGTCAGCACTATAACGTGAAGGTCATTCCTAATGCTATGCGATCAAAATTGGAGTTGCAAACCTCAGACCCGAAAATAATTGCACACGGTGAACGACTGGTATGATTTTTCTCGTAAGTTGCTAATATAACCACAGCGATGGTGAAATATTTGCAAAACTTGGACCGAAGGCCTAATTCGAAACCGCGATTACACTTTCGGCAGCTTTCTTTTTACCAACTGCACCATTGAGGCCTTTGCTTTGCCTTTCTCCTAGCCACTTTTTGCTATAATTGCGCCATCAACAGTCACCTGTCAGCGGGATTGATCTGGAGATCACAAGTCGACATTGATCCTAGTTAAGCTGAGGCTGTAGTCGAAATCACGATGCTCGACGTTTTATTTACCGGTTATTATTTTTTCCTGGTAGGATGTTATGTGAAATAACTATAATTGGCAGTATTTACTGGGAAGCAGTTTTTTTTCAAACAGCTTGCTTTTTACAAAATTAATTCCAAAACGATGTTTTGGCATATTCATTAGCTATTAAATAATTTTTTTGGTAAATAGATGCTCACGAAATTCGTTGTGACCTTGTATGGACTGTGGCTGTGCAGATTTAAGGTCTAACTTGGCTTTTCTTTGGCCTCATTTGGATATTGTAGGTTTCGTAACCTACACAACTAAGTGATGCAGATGCAAAGACGCACTTACACAAAGATTATAAAGGTCATATGCAAAGGTGTAGACCCAGTTTTACATTGATGTCCTACTCAATTTGTGTTGAACTAGGTGGATTCTTTGGGTCAATATCTATGGCAACGTAATTTGATTATGCTTCAGAAAATAAATTAGCTCATCTTACTTTCAGAGAAATATGATCTACCTGTATATATGTTCTTATGAACTGCTCTTGTTTAGCTGACGCGAGGTTTGTTGACATAGTTGTGCTTTTTGTTGTTGTTGTCTTTGTTCAATGGCAGACGTTTCGGCAACTTAGCCTTCCTCGGAGTCGTGCCGTTGGACCACCTTTGTATTGTTGATAAGTGATGAGTCCTTGGTGGTCCAACGGCACTGCTCTGAGGAAGACGAAGTCGCCGAAACGTCAACCATTGAACAAAAACAGAAACTTCTTTACCAATTTCGCGTCAGCTAAACAAGGGCAGTTCGTAAGAGCATATATATAGATAGATATATTGATTAATATGCCGAGGTTTGTAGAAAGGTCGTTCTTTTGAATATGACCTGTATGTTCCCTAAGCATAAACAAATTGGAGGTGAGCTGGTAAGATACTTCCTTTTTCTAACGTAAGGTCTATAATTCATGTCGCTTCTAGCTGGCTGAGATAATTCCTCGGTACATAGCGGATCAGAGGCTTCAGAGTAGCCGCATTCAGAATCTCAAGATGTGCACTATCCCACTGTGGATATTCTCTTCATTTGCTGTACGAAATATTGTAGATTGTGAGTTCTTAAGGTTTTTAATCTTCTTGTGTTCCTTCTGTCAGCTGCATTCTATTCCAGCTGATTTTCATCCGTCTATTCCTGGTGGTTTGTGGGTTAGTGACATGCTTGCTCCAGATCCCTACTTTGTCTTGCCAGTTGTTGTCGGGTTATTTGGATTTTTGAACCTATACGTAAGTTATTGGTCTATTGTTCATTGTCGGCGTTTATTCATGAGCAAGAACATATTGTCAAATAAACACATTAGTCAGTCCATGCCCCTCACCTGTTATCTGCTAAATTCATTCAGACGGTGAATGCGGATGTTCTGTGTTGAAGAACTTGCGGGACAGAAAGTTGATGATCATTTATTTTAAAAATCGATGACCACCTATTAGTTAACGTTGTTCACGGTTATGACAATACTTTATCTGCTTCATAGCAGTGTTTCATGCCCTGAATTATATATTTTCCTTTAGTTTCTTCTTTCTATGTCATAAATTGAAGTCCAAAATGCACTCTACTTCATAACTGATTGAATTATCCATTTTTATTTTAGTTACTGCACATTCCATACCTAAGAAGGATGTTATTGATTGGACAAAATTTAGTGTCTTGAACCCATCTTGTGACGCTCATAGGCGAAATACAGTTGTCCCACCTCCGGAATTTTTCAAAGGGAAAAGAATTGTGAAGCAAAATGTTCTACCTTCCGGTATACTTTTCCTAATTTGCCGTATGAAGGACGCGTGTGGCACTGAGCTTACATCTGCAAACGTAGAGAATTCTAGCACGTCATCGAGGACAAAAAAAATTTTCATCCTTGATTACTGATTTCTTCACTATGTTCTCTATGATTATCGTCATTGCACAATTATTGTTAGCATTTCCAATAATATGATCCAAGTACTAATCAGTACCACCCAACGTTTCTTAACTGACCAGATCGAACGGGATGGCGTGTTTGTAATGTCTTGTAGCCTAAGCGCGTGTGGTGGAGTGGTAGTAGGCACCCTACAATATACATGGGTTCGATCCTCCCGAGGTTCACCGAGCATTCCGTCCTTCCGATGTCGGCAGATTGATACCAGACTTGTCTGGGATGATAGCAGCTCTGGCTCGATACATCGATACACCATTATGTTGGTGGCAAGATGATTCAAATTACGGAAAAATGCTCAAACACGAACCTGTAACTTTCTTCAATGGATATATGTTTTCAGTCACAGAGAAAAATCTACCCTGTGGCGATGTCGAAGTGGCAAATGAGGTCGTACGACTTTGTCCTGGGGTTATTTGCTTTTTCTGCGGTGGTCATCATGTCGCAACTTCCTGCGGTGAGTTATTTGAAAATATTGGTGACATGATTTTTGTATTAGTTCCTGGGTAAACAACCGCGTTATTTTGCGCTATTCGCTCAAATTTTTTGGTTTACTTTTCTTTTCGTTCAAGCAAGTTGCTATGTTTTGTCAACCAATATTCAAATGTTATGCTGCGGCGAGTACTCTGAATCTTAAAGAGATTATTATTTGTCTCACGGGGATCAGTCCATACTTGTGTTATGTAGTAGGCGTGATATCGTGGTACATGATATTGTTCGAGGTCTGGTCATTCTGAAGAGACCATGATGCATCCTTCTAGAGGACCGCGATCTTCTCACGAGATTTGCATCCTATCACCTTTATCTAAAGTATGACACACTCACCTTCTTAACCAAAGATGTATAAGAAAACCTATTCCTCATTCTTCCCTGTCAACTCTGTGGTTGTTGACGCAGTGTTAATGTTATGGTTATATTACTCAAGTTTGAAGTTTGCATTTCATGGAACGAAATGTTTCTATGTGGCGCCTTCAGGAAACCAAGCAATAGAAACGGCGTTAATGAATCGGAAAATGTGATTCGTGCTAAAGGCCATATTTGATTTATCTAGGTGCATGAAATTAAGAATATGGAGTGACTATGATATCTTGGTATATATGTAGAGTTGATATCCAGTTGAACAACGTTGTTGCAACTTGACTGTTGATAGCAAAATAATTTATTATATCGTAACCGAAACGAACAGATTGCCTATCACCAACGATAGTTTCTTTCTATCGATGAACTAGTGAAGATGAGAAAGTTTTAATGTCTGCGTTTCTAGAGTATTCCAAAAGCACAGATTTACTCTCAGATGTCACAATATACAGACTTCAATAAAAGTTCGTCAAGTTTTTCGACAAGTTCAAAATTAAGTTATGATGCTAATGTAATGACAACTGGGATGTCCTCAGTTTCAACTGTGTAACAACATTGGCTTTGGAAGTTCGCAAAATTCGAGTTGTTACTGGGATGTTCTTTTCATCTCGTGTGCTAAGTTTTCTTCAACGTCTCGAATTTATGCGGCATGTAACATCGGCTCAAGGCATTTGTGGACATGGGGGGAAGTTTGTTAATTTTAGCTTGCTCATAAGGAGGCGCGTGTGGCGAAGCGGTTGGGGGCGCCACTGCGATACACACGTGGAATCGATCCGGCGCCCATGTCCCACCAAGCCCTCCACCCCTCCAGGGTCGGCTAATTGGTACCGGACTTGTCTGGGAGGATACCAGCACTGACTGGATACATCACTAGGCCACCACGGGTCATTGTAAAGGTCAGATATGCATATAGTCACCTCCAACGATATTTAATGAAGTCGAATGCATGGCCCCAAGGATTAATCCACGCTGAAACCTTTATCCTTTAGCTTTATGCTCATAAGGGTACAAGTAGTGAAGCCCATATTGGGAGCGATTACCGGGCGAAAAGAATAGTGGGTCATACCAGTAACAATTTCAGAAGTTTGAAATTCACGTTGCGTGACCTCGGTGGGAACAATATGCGCAGTAAATGTTGAAAATATTCACTCTCGATTGTATTCATCCTGTTCGATGTAGCTGTTTGTATTGACGGCGGTAATGTACCATTAAGTAAATCAACACAGCCATCCAGGAGAACAACTTTTTTCACATTTTTGCGAACAAAAATTGGTTGGAAAATATTGCATGCCCAGTGATGCACGCTTTTGGGGACCTATGATGCTTAGTGCATATGCGGCCACAAATTTTCTTTCAGTTAATATTTTTCTTTTTTCATTAACTGCTGTTTAGTTGTTATTCACTACGTCTTCTATTTCTAGTGTATTCCTCTGTACTGGCTTTCCGTATCCGTTTCTGGTTTTGCGCAAGCTCAATTACTACGACACCCGAACGTGAAGAAGTTATTTGGTATAAACAGATTGCCCACGGACTCCCGAACACCAATTAGAGATCTTTTCTTGACACGACGTGTGTGACTGATATTTTAGGAAGGTTTCTACTTTGTAATCATTATATATTCGATGAAGGTCACAAATTGCTGTATTTCATTTTCAGAAATCATTTTCATGAGCAAACACTTCCGCGTAGTGATCAAGTCAAGTTGATCATCGTGGAAACGTCTTTTTTTCATGTGTTATTTTTTAGTCTTTACTCCATAAATTTTTCCCAAAAGAGTGAACTGCAAAACCCTGAAAACTCATGGTTATTTTTCTCCATTTGGTTGAGAAAACAGAAATTTTACGAAGGAGAGACCACACAAGTACTGCAACTCATATGTGTGTACTGATGCCAATACTTCTTTTATTCTATTCGTTTCCCTGCTTCCATCATCTGCGAAAGTATTAGGATTTCAGCTCTAACGGTTCCGCTGTTGCTTGAGCATTTATCGTCTTCATGAATATCTTTGATTATATTCTCGGTCAGAGCCAATTATTGTTTTGTTTTTACTTCCAAGGCCAAAATCAGCAAAGTCAAGGTATAACATGCCAGCTATGGTCCTTGATCTACCTTTCTAGCGCCATAATATGTTTCAACGATGTCTGCGTGATGGAGCCCGAAGTTCTGTCATATTGTTGGCTACGGTAACGATGGATTCGACGGCGATTGTTTTGCAATGGCGTTAATCTCACGCCAACTGAGAATTTATGGCTGTTCGTTGTTGTGTGGTTGTCAGTCTATAGAGCGCTATGTAGGAAGGGCTTGTTTCGAACGCTACTTGTATGCCGCGCACTTCGCTAAGCACCACCCTTTCACCGCGGAACTGGTCGCACTCGTTCCGCCTACTAGCATCATCTCTGAGTACACGACTAAATCATCCACTTCGTCAACACGGCATTATTGCCTTTTTGACGACTTCATTTCCTGATATCACCCATTCGCAACTGTGTATTCTCAATTTGGATGTAGTCTATGATAGGATTGATTCTGCTGGCGTTCGCCTGCTGCACAACCAGCGAGTTCATATTTAGGTAATTGCTTGATTGTTTGGTGTTACTGTTTAGGTTCGCAATCGCAAGTGTGGAAAGTCTACTATTTTAATATGCGGTGTCAGGCCTACGAAGTACAAAAGTATTTCTCAGCATCATATTTTAATGCAAGAGGAGATTGCATTATTTGTGAAAGGAAAGAAATTTTCAGTTCAAGGTATCCTACCTTCATAGCATATTCTTACCTTGAAAAATGCTGAAGAATAAATTCAAATTGAGAATATTGTAAGCCAACTAAGGGAAAAAGAATGATGGGTTCGGCATGATTCCGTCCATGTGGGATGCGCGTTACATTCCACTCCATTTGTGGGCGTCGTGGAGGTGATTAAATGTGATTAAATGTGTTGTATATCCGGCTTGGACAATAACTTGAGGGGGACCTACTGATATGTCTGTTAACTCAACGTTTTTACAACGGACAAGTCTCGTAATAATTGCCGACTTCGGAGGGATGGAATATTCAGTGAGGCCAAGCTCGTCGCCGAACTAACAATCAATCCGATGTCTATTGTAGTGCACCCCTAACCACTATGTTACACGGCGACTAAGTGATGATTAACATTTGGTATGGGTATTGGCGTTGATATAACACGAAAAGCCCTTCTACAACTGTGTATGTTTTTGTTGGCTACAATCGACGATTCTTCAAAATGTAGTGAACTTTAGATGTGGTTTTTAATTATAATAATTGAGTGGGATGATGAAGGCAACCGAATCGTAGTGGATTCCTTTATTAAACCTGTTCTATTCTACAGTAAAATTGGTTTCTCAAAAACTTAGCCCCGCGATTTCTTCCACTGTGGAATTCACAAGGGTACATCTTTGAAGTCAAAGAAAATTCTCGATGTATTTTTCGCTAGAATCTTGTCGTAGGTGAATTTACACTCCTTGTCGTCTTAACACAATTTGTAAATCCTACAACATGCTCTCTATTCAAGTGTTTTCACAATGAAGTTTTTAAAAACATGAAAAGGCGATTTAGATTTTAGGAATTTCCCGACCATAAACCACAGGTTTGGGAAAATCATTGGGTCTTGGTGGACGGTATGCTGTTAGTTCAGTTACTTCCGTGTTAAAAAACGAGCTTCAACGCAAAAAAGTAGGACCACCCAACGGTTTCCTGCTTCATCATGGTTGGGAGGTGTTCCTGGGTGTCGAGCTGCGATGTGCAGCGGATGGGATTCATCGCACCAGCAGAGTCTTCCAAGTTGAGGAGTCCGGTGTTTCTACCAGGAAGTGCAGCTAAGAGTAAAGTAATGTCAGTGTCTACCACCGTCTTGGTGTCAAACTAGTCGCATGGTGACAAATCTCCCTCTGATCCACAAGGCCCGCGACTGCTTGTGGTGGTGACGACCTGAGGCAGACTTTGGCTAGGCTGACTTCAGGACTTCGTGTAACCGCAATGGTCAAACCAGCAAAACTCCGAAGAAATGGGAATTATGCTGAGGTCCGCACAACCAGTGAAGATGGACCATCCAAGTATCCAAGTTTGGACCACTGATGCCGAGGTAAATTGTACATGATTCACGTGCTTTCGGCCAACCTGGTCGAGGTGAGTGGTTAGTGTTTTTGGCTTTTAATTTTGTCCTATATAGCTTTTTTGCTGCACATTCTTTAATTACTCGATGGCTTGTCCAACATAGATTTTCTAGCGGGCATCGTACGGGAAAGGTATTTTCTACGCTTGGAAGTATACAGGAAGCATTTTCAGAGCGGCTTATGTACATATATTATATATACGATGTGTACTTTACGTGTCTTAAAGAACTTTACCAAGTGATAACAGTTACAGTGACATTGTGGGACGACGGATAAATTATTTTAATCACCTACAGAAATAGTGCATTCTAGAAACGTGGAATGATACAGAGATGAACATAGAGGACTTTTACGGATAAAAATGCAATGATTATAACAATAAAAAACACAGAAAATCCCAAATGTAGACCGAAAATTGCAACGAAAAGAATAGGATCATTTGCTGGGAAGAAGAAGAAATAGGGCACTTTGGCCAACGAGGATCGCATATGACTCACCGCAAGACCGACCGAAATTTAGACGCCCTCCAGTGCTACCGACACTTCTTTGGGTGGTCATCGTTTATCCTGAATATGATTTCTTCCTGTTATCCTCAGTGCAAGTTATAGAAGGAAGAAGAAGTGGGAAGTAATGAAATAATAGAAATTCAAGGCAGTTAGTTATTATGATTCATGTTGTCAATTTTCGTTGGGCCATTGTGTTTGATACCTGGGATTTTCGTGGAGTAACGTTGTTTTCGCAGCTTTTTGAAACGTTGTGATCAGCCACTGGATTATGAATTTTTATGGGACTATATCCCCGCTGCGACTTACTTCTATATTCACACCACAATCATTTAGTAGGAAGTTATTCAGCTATTTTACAATGACGTTTGAAGTTATTGACGATTAGTTTAAAACCAACAAGTAATTCTCCCTGGCCGTCGACAAGAGATTGGTATTCTTTAGTACGTTGTCACTTATTTTAGTCGTACCACTTCCGTGGTACTCAGAATCGCTTTAATGCTCCACTAGGTTAAGAAATCTTGAGCTGTGCATCAAATTGGTGACTGAATTGTCGTGTACCATAAGACCGAGCACGTTGGTCACGCATTAGTGTAGTAAACCAGGAAGGAAATTGTATACCATCATTTCTTACTTACTAAAGTACTTAAAAACTTTGCTCTGACATTTGGTGCACGTTCTAACACTTCTTCCATTCATTTCGTTTTTTGCAACCGTACTACACACAGGTGGTCAGGTTGGGTACGGGATTCGGTCGCTTGAGGATTTGTCGCCTTCTCATTGGTGTGTTGAATGCTATTTGACGACGATTTTTTCTGGAAATCCGAGATGGCTATAATAGGGTGATCATTACATTGGAAAATTATTTAGAGCACTTTAGGCACCGTGAGTCACGTATACCTCATAGCTTGGTGGAAAATAATTTAGCCTCTTTTTTATTTACTACCTATTCTTTTTTTTTATGGCAGGGAATCTTGCGAAATATAAGTTATATAGTGCTGAGACATTTGCAAAANCTTTAATGCTCCACTAGGTTAAGAAATCTTGAGCTGTGCATCAAATTGGTGACTGAATTGTCGTGTACCATAAGACCGAGCACGTTGGTCACGCATTAGTGTAGTAAACCAGGAAGGAAATTGTATACCATCATTTCTTACTTACTAAAGTACTTAAAAACTTTGCTCTGACATTTGGTGCACGTTCTAACACTTCTTCCATTCATTTCGTTTTTTGCAACCGTACTACACACAGGTGGTCAGGTTGGGTACGGGATTCGGTCGCTTGAGGATTTGTCGCCTTCTCATTGGTGTGTTGAATGCTATTTGACGACGATTTTTTCTGGAAATCCGAGATGGCTATAATAGGGTGATCATTACATTGGAAAATTATTTAGAGCACTTTAGGCACCGTGAGTCACGTATACCTCATAGCTTGGTGGAAAATAATTTAGCCTCTTTTTTATTTACTACCTATTCTTTTTTTTTATGGCAGGGAATCTTGCGAAATATAAGTTATATAGTGCTGAGACATTTGCAAAACTTCGGACCACAAGTGTCTGCGGTGAGGAGCGAACGCACTATTGTCCTTTCTGGGGAGTAACGCGTTCACCACCACACCATGCGGGTCCTTCGTTTCGCCTGTCTCTCAGCTACTTCTATCGATCTTTGCCACAGCAATCACCCGTTAACGGGATTGATCTGGGGAGACCAAATCGGCATTGAACCCAGTTAAGCTGAGACTATAGTTATAATCACAATCTCAACCTTTTTTATTATTTTTTAAAAATTTAGCCTTTAAAATTTAAATGGGTATGTTTCGTCACCTTATGAATTTCATTAAATTCTACTCCTCTGGAGCCCACTAATTTTCTTTTCCATTCCTGTCGTGAAGGCTCATACTTCGGATAGGAAAGCAATAGCACATGCGTGATTTCGCTCCACAGAACCCATTGATGCACAGCGATGCATGGATGACGTTAGCTACTCCATGGATAGGTTAACAATCTGAATTCTGAATAGTAGAAAGGAGATTAGTGTTTTCCAGAGATTTAATGCACTATTAGAACGAAACGACAAGGGTTCTTGCAAAAGTTTGTGAAGTTTTCACCTTCTCTAGTCCCATAGTAATCGAACACGCAATTAGCGAATATGTTAGGCACTTGCTATGCTGTGAAGGCCTTGAAATAATCATACAGAGTTCGACTGCTATGGTAGACCTCAATGAATGGGTCAAGAGCGACATTAAATAATGCATGAACACTATGAACAAAAGATTTTGATGGTTTCAGAGCTGATAAATTTAGATTGAGAAAAGACATGTTGGAAGTTCGTGGCCCTGGTGGACAATTTTTACCCGTTTGTTATGATTCGGCCAGGAAGGAATACGTACAGAAGGTGTGCAACTCATTAGGAAGGTACTTCTCTTGATTGTAATTCAATCATTACATTATAGTAATTTTACGAGACAGGCGATACGAAGGACCCTCATGGTGTGGTGGTGAAAACTTTAGCCTCCTGAAAGAGTAATAGCGTGTTCGTTTCTCACCACAGACACCTGCGGTCCGCAGTTTTGCAAATATCTCAGCATCCTTGAAGTTATAGTAATTTTAATTTCGGGTTTCGTTTTGAGCAAAATTACATTCCTTGGCATTTAACTGTCGCGATCTCTCTAGAAGTTCCGGCCAATTTTCATGTCCGAAGGAACTAATGATTTTTTTGCTCTTTCATTTACATTTCTTGTACTTTGCGATGAAAACAACCACGGCGGATTTCATATCTGCCAAGAAACTGTGCTACAATTAGCCTTCGTTTGTATAAACCTGGGAATTAATAATCTCTTATTTAAATGGCTACAACTAGAACTAAATAAGCCATGCACATTTATGTAGCCTTTTTCCTA
This sequence comes from Angiostrongylus costaricensis, assembly GCA_900624975.1. NCBI lineage: Eukaryota > Metazoa > Nematoda > Chromadorea > Rhabditida > Metastrongylidae > Angiostrongylus > Angiostrongylus costaricensis. The sequence goes on from UYYA01003932.1 coordinate 139,352, forward strand.
TTTGGTCAAAGATTTTTTCCAGCTACATGAGTTCGTTCGAATCAGTTTCGCTCTCGGATCGCACCACCTACACGATCATCTGTGCAGAAAATTCAGCCTGCCATCCAGTCCTCACCACCTACTGTAGAAAAGGAGTTACGGTCGATTGTTTCAAGGACTGTGAGATCCAAATTTCTTGAAGAATCTACCAATTAGCCTTTTGAAAATGAATAAGTTGATTTATTCGAGAAGAATGATGAGGAAACGGAGGCAGAGATCTGCATGAAGAAAAACTGAATGAAAACTCATAAGTGAGGAATAAACGTTCCAGCCGTTGTTCTTGCTTGCTGTCTGGAATCTGATAATACCTAGTAATTGTAATAAACAGCTAACGAAGTGCTTTGTAGTTTAGTAATACTACCTTCTGAAGAGTTGCAGGAAGACAGTGGTCAAGTATAAAGACAGAGCTGTAGAAAGCAGGATGTTTATTGCGGTATTAATTAGAAAAATTTTCGGATCTTCCGTTTTCTTTGTTTCAGTTTGCCCTTCTGAATCGATACCTTTCGGAGGGCAGTGCATCGAAGCTGTCACCTTCACCTCGCCGTCATTTTTCGAGGCTAAAGTACGTGTATTTATTTTTTTGCGTCCCAGAATAAAATTCTTGTGATCCCTGATGCAATTAAAACCTTGCAAGCATGGGAGTTGGAAAGGATGTTTGAGGAAATTCATGCTCATCTTGAACAAATTATCCTCACGAGTACTCTGTGGAGACTAGACAAGCTACCCAAACTTATACCTAGTTCTTTCGGTAGACCTTGCTAGATGTCTGTGAACAGAAGGAGTAAGAGGTGAAGACTCCATCAAGAAATTTGGTGCTTTATCTACTTCCTGAATGAACGGATCCTACTGGGCAACCACGAAGTCTAGCAAAAGCCGATGAAAGCTTCAGTGGTTTTAACTTGTGTGTGAGGATTGTTGACTGGAGTATCAGTGAAGTGACACAACTTTATGAAGTGTTCTTTAGATTTTTATTCTTTTGGAATACTTTAGCCATCTTCTGGGGTTTTGTTCAAAGTGCTATCTTGCGTCCCTTTATTTTATTCAGGGAAAACGTTAACGTAAAATTATTAATCAAGTTATAAATTTACGTGAGTGAGCACCTCGTGTGATGCGTGCTTCTTAGTGGGTATGATTTCCACTATTGAAACAATGTGACTTGATTCCGTTTATAGAGGAAAAGATTTCGCTTTTTACAAACCCATCCAAACTCCATGGCGTTTTTGATAAATTTCTGTTCGGTATTGAGTATTTTCAAAGAAAATTAGAAGTTCCAGTCTCTATGATTTCTTTTGGATACTTGTAGGCTAGGAACCTGTACAACGCCTTGTGTGAGCCCAAAATGAAGCAATTAGCCTAACTGAGCAACTTTTCTCTTTGCTTTTTAGGATCAGTGTTCGTTTCGTGTGCTCTCGTTACCTCGTGCCAGCGATCGCCTCGTACTGATGAAGTTGATTTCCGAACGTTTTGGTTTGTTGTTTGTGCAGCGAATTACGCGCGGAAAACGTTTCACGAAATAGTCCTGCGGTCCTGGCGGTGCGGAAGCGTAGTTTGCTTAGCAAACATTTGACTTTGCTGTATTGAGTAAAATCGAAATTATAGCAAATTGTGTTCTTGCGTTGTAAGCTTTTTCCTATAACGGGAACCAATTTGCCTACCAACCTGGCCATGGATACTTGGATACTTTGACGGCCCGTCCCCACTGATCGTGCGGACTCCGGCATAATCTCCATTTTTCGGAGTTTTGCTGATTTAGCCATTGTGTTTTCTTGGAGTCCCGAGGTGACCCTGGCCAAAATCTGCCCCTCGTCTTCAGCACCACAGGTAGGCGCAACCCTTGTGGACCAGAGGGAGACCTGCCATCAGCGCTAGTTTGATACCACGACGCTGGTGGATCCTGATATTGGTTTACTCCTAGCTGATTTTCCTCATGGAAGCGCCGGACTCCACGGCCTGGGAGACCCTGCCGGAGAGACAAATCCCCCCGCTGTGCGTCGCATCTCCACAACCAGGAACACCTTCTAGATATGAAGAGACGGTAAACCGTTGGGAGAATCTGGCCATGGAACAACCCATAGTTACTTATTGTTATTTCTTGTATTTATACGCTTACACAAGGTGGCAATCAAGTCTATCTTAAGGTAACTCATCCCTACAATCCCCTTTTATACAGGCTTCAACTTAACTACGAAGCCCAACATCGCAAAAATAAACAGCTCTGGGAATCGACGCAAGTAATCCGTCTCTAAAAAACACGCAAGCGCCGAAACGTTAGCCACAACAAAGATTTGATAGCAATCTTGTGTAAACTCATGAATAGAAAATATATTGAATATTCATAGCGAATTTCCATGAATGCCGGTTTTCAAAATATCATAACATTACTTCATAAGCTATGCAGAATGGACGCGGTAGTCGTGTGAGCCTATCGATTATCCTGTGTCTCTAAGCTTGCATAACATCAATGATAAATCAATGGCTCTTAGATGTAACACAATGTGATGCAAACGAAAAAATATCTTTGAACTTTTATATTTAGACTTCGGGCGAATAAATAAGTGGTTTTTAGATGAACGGAAAGTATATTTCACATCGGGCACTAGACGAGGATCTGAATGGCAATGGGAAGACGGCACACCAATAGACGTGAGTTACTGTTATTCGAATCCGTTACGGTTTTTCCTGAACTCGTCTTTCCATTATCAGATTTTCATCTGATTTGGATCGATTCTCTCAAATGCTTTCAAATTCTTCCTTCGTTTCTTTCTCCAGCACTGATTAGTTCTTATTATTTTCTTCTTCTTTTCCCTTATAAGCGTCTGTATTTTCATGTGCAACCCAGAATGCAGAACCCAACCTAACCCGTTATTTCACTTGTAGAAACCACATATTGAGTAATTCTTGTGAACTTTTACGTTTCATACCATTACAGCGGTTATGATTAGAGGCCAACAGCTGTGGTGTTATCAGCCAAAGTTGTTCCGATCTCATGAAGCTGGTGAACAAACCAATTCTAACTTATTTAAAATTGCGCTCCCATAGATGTAGGTATTTTTTATCTCGCCCTTAACTGTAACTTAATTCCAAAGTCAGTACTATTTTTTTCATCTTCCCAATGTTGAACTTTTGCCTTTCCAATCAATCAATATCCCTCTGTTTTCTTTTATATAAGAGCATCATCTTAAATATCAGAATGTAGTAGTGATGAATCCGATATTTTTCTCACCAGTTCACCATTGAGAATGGTGATGGTCGCTGTCTGGCGGTGATCGACGGTGGTTTTCACGCCTTGGATTGTGACTCGCCTGGCATCGCACTTTGCGAGGCTCCCAGAGAATGTGTTGATCACAACGAATACCATGGGAAGAGGAACAGCACCTATTCCGGTGAGTTTGTACAGTCCGATGAAAAGTGAATTAACCTCGCTGCTGTCCTACCTTTTCGTATCACATAAGGCTCATTCCCATAGTTGTGAGAAAGTTCCAAAATCGTTGCTAAACTACAACTCTCAATCTTTTAATATTTTCTTCATCATCGTTTTCTTAAAATTGCAAACCTATTTTCCTTCAAGCTACATATCATATCTTGAAGGCGGATGATAAAAAACCTAGCAAAAATTTACTCCAGAAGCGGTTCATGGTTCTAGAACCGTTCTTTGTGTGTTCGCATCTTAATAAACCGAGGAAAATAGTCGAAACTTACTATTTATTATCACTATTTCCTTCGTTTGGAGGGCGCGGGTAACGCAGTGGTACAGGTGTCATTCGATGGGAGCAATCCCTTTGTTCGATGATGCACTGGAGCAACCAGGTTCTTATCTTTCTGTGGTCGGAAAGTTGACTCCAAACTTGTCTGGAAAGCTCCTCCTGAATTACAAGATCTAGGGACACTTTAAGGATTTCGGGCAGAATCGAGTCAACCAATATTCAACGACATTTATAAAGATGTCCAAAAATCCTCAAGCGCCAGCAAAACCTTGTCACGAATTTGCATAGGCAGAGGTCGGGATATGAGGCTCAATTCGGACTGAAGACGACAATTTATTTCTTGTTCTATGCAGGTAGATTCAGGAACTGGCTTTTACCCTCAGTGCAGAATTTAGCTTTATCTTTCGTATGTGCGTTAATAGTATTCATGTACACGTGTGCAAATGTGTTTTTGTGTTGTGCAGGCCATGTTCGATTGAGGTAAAAGCCTTCAAATGGCAGGGATTATATATAAGTGGATGACAAAGTGAAGAAGAATTGTCCACAAAAATAGACGGTCTCATTCCACTGACTCCATGAGAGCTCTCCTATGCAGCAACAACGAGAACAGCGAGTATTGAACAGCTGTTAAAACTCTGAGCCGTTTAAAATGACCAATCTTAGAGAACCTACTTCAAGTAGTATGGTGGTTAGTACTTCACTCTGTGAAAAGTTAACATTTTATTTTTTGCTTACTATAATTTTTGCGGTAAGGTATGATGTGAAATACAACCACGACGATGCTGAGATATTCGCAAAACGTGGACCGCGGGACAGATCGAACCATGAGGACTCAGGGCCAGATCGAACCACGATTCCCTTTGCAGATGAGAGTAATCTGCCAATCTGATGATCGTCTTTCTTAACAAAGATGTCGAGCGAAAGATCAAAACTTAGAAGCAGAAACGAATGGAGACCTTCCCTTCTCGAAATACTAGATGATTCAAGTGGAACGAAGATGGCTGGTATGCAGGAATATTCAAATAATTTTTAAAAAGTGTGGCGAAACTTATATCTTTAAAATAGAAACGTACACATATTAATGCTGGATATTTTTGGCTTGAGGCAGATTTGGAATCTGTTTCGCTTCCAGCTTTAAAGAACTCTTTTAGGATTACCATGTATGAAGTGGAATGATCCATCGGTATTGTTTTACGGAATAAGCGCTGAAAAGCAAGCCAATTGGGACCATAACTTTTGTCGGATACTCGAAGATGAGAAGTGAGTCAATGCTGTTTAGCAACTATTTGATAAAAAAAATAAATAGAGGATAAAGCTCTCGGTGTTGATCAATCTTTGAGGAATGCGTTATGCATTCGACTTCATTGGGCATCGTTGGAGGTGATTGAATGCATATCTGGCCTTTACAATGATAACCTGCGGTGGTCTAGTGATGTATCCAGTCAATACTGCTATCCTCCCAGACAAGTCCGGTACCAATTTGCCGACCATGGAGGGATGGAGGGCTTGGTGCGCCATGGGCGCGGGATCGATTCCACATGTGTGTCGCAGTGGCGCCTCCAACCACTGCTCCACACGCGCTAGCTACCCGATATAATCTATTTCGGTCTCCTCAGCGGTGCGGAAAAACTATATGTTAAGTTGGTCAGAAAGTCCTGCCCTAATTTATGGACATTTTAATATCTAATAAGTTTATTGATGCAGCAATTTAATCCCCATTCTTCAGTTATCACTATAGGCTCGCATGAGTTCCTAGATTTTTGTAGCACTTTTTATGCAGAACCCTTGCAACAGAACTGTGGAGGAACCTACATTCTACAATCTCATGACTAACTTCGTATTGACAGTCAAAGTCTTCTTGTACTAGGTTATGCTCGACAACCCGCAGATATAATTCATAACAGATTACAAAGAGTTTACTTCCATAAGTTTTCAATAGGACTAAAATTTCCAGAACTGCCAGCTGCTTCTCTTCACCAACACTTCGCCATCGTTGTGATGTGCCAGAATGTCTGTACTCGTCAATTCATAGAGAACTTAAAGCTGATACGTGTGTGTAAACAGTACTTCTTAACAACAACTCGTAGGGTGTTTTCAGACGTTCTTTTTTTCAACAGAAACTTCGCAGGCTCTTGCTGCATTATGCGCTCAATATTTATCTTAGTTATTCAAGAGTGGGGAGGGAGGATGTTGTTGACTGTTGTTGACGAATGTCTTTCGTTTTAAGCAAACCTTTCTCATATCCGCTAATCTGACTATTTGGGAATAAATATTTGCTTGGGCTGAAGATCCTAGCTACGTTGGTGCTTGAAAAATTTATATTTATGATGATCATTTGGTCCAAATTAACAAAAATAGGTCTTGCATCTTTTGAGAAAATAATTTTCAAAATCTCTAAAGACGACATAGATATTCCAGAAAGAACATATGCTGAGATGTGTGTGGGAAAGTACAAATCAGTAATCGTCATCATATATAGTAGAATGAGATGTGTGTGGGAAAGTACAAATCAGTAATCGTCATCATATATAGTCGATCTGAGAATTTCACTTTATTCAGAGGTCAAGTCTTTACCATAAACTTTTAAGCCATTTCTACCCGTTCCAATGACAATTGCTCTCTTCAGGAGCCACACGTCTCATCCGTTTTGCGGAGTTTTTATCGTCACATTCACATCGTTCACTTATGCTTTTTAAATACACCAATACTAAACCAACTTATCTAAATCGCTATTCTAACATCCCAATGGCTTCAGCTACTTCAAAATGCCTTACGGGCTCGTTCGAATGCCGCGACTCGGGGATATGCTTACGAGACGAATTCCGCTGCGATTACGAACCTGACTGTGCCGACAACAGTGATGAACAGAACTGCGGTGAATTAGCCCTTTTTCTAAAATCTCCTATGAAGTTTAAGTTTTCTGCAAAGTGGTTATATAGTATCTGGTAAATCAATCGATTTACAAATTTAGTGCAATGTTAGAAATGAACTTTATCAAAGGCAAATGGGTGGTTTAGTATTCGTGTATTTAAAAACATTGTAGGGGAGTGGTTATTAGCTTAGGCTGGCACGAATACACATAGGCTTCATATCCACTTTTCGATTGGCTTAAGATATAGTTTACATATCTGCCAGTTAGACAGTCTTAGCATTACATATAAAGGGATAAATATATATTATATATATATGATATACATATGAAATGGTGATTTTATCAATCTCATTTTTTTTCCAGAGGACTACCTAGCGCATTTCGACTTTCTGGGTTCGCTAAAAATTGCCCAAAAAGTGACCGAAATTTGGACATACATACCTCACGTGCAAGGGGTAAGTGCTTCACATTTTCGTGCTTTTTGCATCTAAACAAAAGCAAGGAAAACGTTAGGTAGATTCTTGGAAGGACAGGGAAACAGTGAATTAATTTATTTGACCAGGATTGAAAAGCGGAGCTGTGCTAACATTTGGCCTCACCTCTCTGCTCAGTCAAGCTACACGGGTAGGATCATACCGTTCGCATGCTACTTTTTACTTTTCCTGGTGAGAAGATAACCGCAAGACGCTCACAAGGTTTTGTCACGATGTTGTTTTACGATTAGCTGCTCTTTTCGATGGAAATTTCGAATTCCTTCTCAACTTTGTTGTCTCATGGAAAGCTAACCTAACGTAATTCGTAAGGCCGATAGCTATTGAAATAGCAAGGTCCACCATCCTGGTATCAAAGTCGCATGGTGGCAAATCTCGCTCTGATCCACAAGGATTGCGACTGCTTGTGGTGGTGACGACCTGGTGCAGACGACTTTGGCCAGGCTGACCTCGGGACTCCAGGGAACCACAATGGCTTCAAACAAGCAAGTGGGGCCACACAACAAGTGAGGACGGGCCATTCAAGTATTAAGTAAGTATCAAGATATCTATTGAAAGAGGGGAAAATGCTGCCGTCAATAAATGCTTAATACTGAGTATTTTTGTAGCTTCGTGTATGGAGCGCTGCCTATACTGTGGGTACGGTAGGCCATGAGCTTGCAAAAACCAATTTCTTTTAATTATTTAGAGACAGTGATTGATATTCTACAGTCGAGAAGTAGTTTAATTTTCGATTTCCAGTGTGCTCGTCGTTGCCGCGAAAGTTCACTGGTCTGTGAGGCGTTTTCATACGAGGCTCAGACTCAGGTGCGCTCTATTTGCGTTAACATATCCAAACAAAAACACGGTTTCCAAGCGTCGTTACAGATTTTGAATCTTTTCAGATGTGCCTACTTACCGACAGTACAGAAATTGGGGATAATCTTGCAGTAAAACTTAGCAGTCACTACTACAAAAAACGAGTTCTATCCAGTGAGTAGTAGCTCATCGGTAACTAAAAACGACCACTACATGGCCAAATTTTTGGAAAAAAGCCTTTTTTATCGGCTTGCTATACTTTACTTTGCTATACTTCATTATGCTTAGGGGCGCGTGCGGCGGAGTGGTCGTAGGGGCCCCGCAACACACACGTGGAATCGATCCGGCGCCCATAGTCCACCAAGCCCTCCATCCCTCCAGGGTCGGCAACTTGGTACCAGACTTGTCTGGGTGGATAGCAGCACTGGCTCGATACATCGGTAGGCCACCGCGAGTCACCGTAATGAAGTCAAATGCATGGCGCATCCCTCAGGGATTGACCAACGCCGAGAGCTTTATCCTTTATTTACCCTTCATCCTTACGCTTATTTTTCGTTGGTCATTGCCATTGGAAGTGTAACATCTAGCTCTCGAAAAATATGTAACTAATTTCCGCACCTTGGTGGAAACAAAATAGCGGTCGTGGCTCATTTGCGAATGTGATGAGTTAGCTTTTGTTTACCCATGAATCAAGTGATCCTTACAGATTCTCTTTAATGAAAAATTTAAGACAAATTGGTCGCAGCTTTCGGTAATAAGACCAGACTATCGCAAACGTTGAATAAAGTTCTATCTATGATACTTCAATGTGATTAAATGTGACTGAATTCAGTCAAATATATCAAGAGGATCGGACAAATCGTGGCAGTACTCCACTAGGCTCATACACTTCCGTGTTTCATAAGTCATTCGCGTAGAGGTTCTAATGAGCAGATTGGATAGCTATACGATAGCAATGATAACTATAAGCTCTTGAAAAGAGGTAAAGGCATGTGAACTAGGATCGTAGAGCCATTTTCACCAATCGATTTGCATTTGTTCTGTTGTCAACGTCGAGACTTGTACTTTTCAGGTGACATACTTTTCAAATTGATGAACGGCGGCAAACTTTTAATCTTTAAAAAAAGCACATGGGCACATGTGTGTGTCGACGGATTTTCATTCGAGTATTCAACGTCGATTTGCCGAATATTCGGCTATGGGTGCGTCTGTGCTACATACTTTATTTTACAAGCGAACAAATATTGTCTCGGCGAGTCCAATGTTGAATCATTGCTACTCGCTCCTGAATGCAAGTTCGGTTAGCTTCGTGATAAACTCTTCCCAATTGTTTCGTAGATATCCACCAACATACTAAATGCAATAGTCTGACAATTATCCGTCATCATAAAGGTGCTTCTAAGAACACTCACATCATCCGGAAGAGTTCCGCACTGCGGACTATGTCCACGATGTGCTGGTTGGGTACATTTCATTCCTTCCAACACGCTCTGTATAACAGTTCTTGTGATTTCAGTTGTCAATTTCTTTCATCATTTCTTCTCGAATGTAAAAACTTCAATTTGTTGTCGTTATTTAAAAGTGTTCCCAATTTAGGGGACCTTTAAAGACCAGTTTCTTTACATTCTTCCAATTACTTGGTACCACAACAAGCCCGCTGAAAGTAATTGTAAATTTTCTTGAATTCAATGATGAATTCAGTTCATTAAAAGATGTTCGAATGGTGGAGAGGAGGGTAGTGATGCCGTTCATCACAACCACGGTGCTCCTTTGTTCCCGCCCAGCGCCCACGAAGTTTCCACCCTTCATGAGTCAGGAAATTGCTGCCAGTTCCGGGAAACTGCGTATTTCAGGACTACAGAGAGATTCGGCTCGATCAGCATTCAGCGTCATTCATAACGAAGAAGAAAATCCTCAAGAGACACCCAAAACCCACATGCAAATGTTCGAAGATATTCATGAATGATGGATGAGAGGAAACGAATCGAATGCAAGAACTGCTGGGATCAGCACAGTACATCTGTGCACGAGTCAGGCAAAATGTAAAAAAAAACGTTGGCAAGCATTTTTCAAGAAGGTTGAAAAGAAGATCTTAATAAGTATTGGTTTCCTGAAGTACTGAGTTCATGTTCAGAAACATTCTCGTTGGTCTGGGGTCCAAGTTTTGCAAATATCCCACCGTTATTGTGGCTATATTTCACATAATATCCTGCCGTAGATAAAATAATGGGTAGTAGATAAAAAGTTGATAAAAGTTACTCATTCTCGTTATGTTCGGCAGTTTTATACTGTAATGTTAGCACTGCATCAGTACAGTGGTACTCTTCCAATATTCGATTTTTTAGGGAAGCTTTCATATTCCCCGAAATCTTGCTAAATCTCCTGACACTCTCATAATTAAATTGCTTTTTCTACGTTTGCTCTATCACCTAAGGTCGCCAGCAGGCTAGCATTTGTGTGTCATTGCGATCGCGACCTATAGACGACGTACAGGGTCCTCCACAGGTAGATAGTTGACAAAGAGGAGCTGAGGCTCAAAATCAACGGATCTGAGCTCGCCAGCGTATTGTGTACCCAACTTAACGCCATCAATGTACGCCTCTCGAGTGACGGCATAGTTTGCATGGACCTGAAAATTTTTCATAAAATTCCCTATACCTGCGAAGATATAGACACTTCTAGAACTCATTCTGACTACCAAAAAATGGAGATGTGGATTAGTTAACATAAGTTGTATCGTAAGCAAAACGCTACTCATGGACGTGGTCACATGCGAGCTATTTCCATAGCGGAGGATTCATGTCTCCTGGCAATTTCTCCTTGTTAAAAAAAGAAAACGTTTTCTATTACAAGTAATACACCCTCACTCTTGGAGTAAAATGGTCTTCTACTTCACTTACCTTCATATTCTTGGGTTTGTTGATTTTGCACTGTGACTTTGTGAAGACTCAATGATGGTGCTTCTTAATATTTTGAATCTACTAATCTAGCTGAAGAAGCTGAGCTTACTAATCTGAATCTCATTTTTTTGAATGCACCAGCACCCACTCCTGTTAGAAAGTGAATAGTTTGGTGTGCCTTCAGAAGAGAACTCGTGTTTTGACGGCGTTGCTTATCAATAAGCGCCACTCTTACTAGGGAAGGAATAGCAATGAGTATCACATACCAGCCACTACATCAGTGACTCAAAACGGACTTATTCCACCGAGAATAGCAGCTATGCAAATTCGCGTTTCATGAGAAACTCGCCATCCTCTCTCACTCCTCTCAGTTGTCTTATGGCCGCTCCACAATCTTATTTTTCTTCTGCATATGTGGAGTTAACACACAGCCACCTCATTTAATGACTATATCAAATTTATTCGGTGGAAGGTAGCTAGCATGAAGTTGCCAGTCAATTTGATAAACTTGTTTTTGCTATCCTTTGCTTTGAGTTTGGGCCATATCGCAAAAATTTGCACCTGAGTAGAAATTTTTCGAGCGTCCACTTTACTACCCACACTTGTCGTTCATTTTTATTATTATTAAGCTTTGGTCTTGAAGAACGCTCGGTGCTTACATAATCCGGACCATCATTAAATTGTAGAGAATTCTGGACCTAGTAATTTCAATTTGTTGAAGCGAATTCAGAAATCCGACTACTCGGACATTCAGTTGCAATGAACTGAGTGGTTCCAATCACCGTATTAAGGTGCAATGTCCATTTTGTTTTCAAGAAAATATATAAGACATAATTAACATAATTACCACATAAAATATTTCTTGTCCATCACGTCGTTTCCAGGCCGGCATTAAGAGGACATTCCGCTCGTCGTCCTCGTGCAGGAACGACGTCTTCATCCTCGGAATCTCGTGGCTGGTCCGTACAGTGTGTTCGTGACGCGAACTGCACCATATTATCGATTTGCACACCGCTCAGGTAAGTAAGCTTTGACACTTCAGTCTGGACAATCAAATAAAGCTGGCTTACACGTCTTGTTGAACGGACGGATACGCTACCAAGGGCATCGTATTCAGAGATTTCAACTACTTTGCTGCCAGTATGCTTAGGGACAAGTAGGGTACCTGAATACGGACCGATCGTCATCAGTGATTTTCCTAAGCGTTCAATAAACCTCTAAGCCGCACAGAAGAGTTTCATTCATGAGGCTCATCATGTCGTATGACTCACAAAAAACTCACCGTCGCCACCGCTTTAATAGCTACGAAGTGTGAAATCACACGTAGCTTTCAAGCTTTATAACCTCGCTGTTTACTTCGTAATGAAATCATCACTTGAATTGTTGATATGCAAAGATAAGAAACAACAGTATATTACATTAAGGTAAGGCAGGCCATCACTACGTCCTCATAGCACAGGGGGATTCATTGTTCCAGTTAACTCATCCCCGGCTTCATCCCTTTTCGTTCACAAGATGTTGTTTTAGTTTCTCAACAGCATAGTTTTTTACGATCCCAATATGCCATGTTTTTGGAATTTATTATTCACTATTGCGTGACAACGCTGGTTTTTCGGAAACGCTGTAATTTCTTCATTAACAGTCTCACAACGAGTGACATCTGTAGGTGTCACAATGAAACTGCGAGAGTGGCCGATATGACGCCTATAGCGGTCGTATTCTTTGCAGTGGTATATTTTTATGCGCAAAAGCTCACCAAGTGCTGACACCAGTATGACTGCAGAGTGGACGTGGTTTTTTTTATTCACAAACAAGCATTGTTTGTGCACCAAAAACATAAGGAGGTGTATAGAAGAACGTGGAGCGTACGTAGGATAAGTGAAGCACAGAAATTCGTCCAAAACGCAGAGAAAAAGCAATTAATAAAACGAAAGTCACCATAAAAGGCGCTGTATAAAACTGCCGCACTGGCCGGTGTGAGAACCATAGGTATCACAATGAGCACTCCAAAAAACTAGGCGTCGTTCAGTCCGCTGTAAAACCGAAATTAAGCGTCGCGGTAGTGTTAAGAGGGTTTTGGAGACGTTGAAAAAATGACGGGCTTAATATGTGGTTTTCACAGGATGTTAATTTGATTCTAGATTTATTTAGAATCGAAATTCATAATAAACTGGTAAGGAAACTTTTAACTTTTGACATTTCCCTCTGAAGCCGCAAGAACCAGCAGGACATTGGTAAAACCATAGTGGACGAGTTCCCACTTGTTCAGTTTTTTTCTGGTTCTTCAAACTAGCCTTGATTTAAGAGAAATAAGAAAAAAAACATGCCGTGGGATTCAGAAAATCACAATTTCATCACGGCAAGAGAAAAGAACATGTATTTTGTAGTATATTGTGTAAACAGAAATCTACAGATTCTACTAGTCTTCTTTGCACTTAATAAAGTTCATTGTGGTCTGAAATATGTGGGCATAAAATTAAAAGCTTCCATTCTTTTTGCGCCGCAAAATCTTTTCATTATATTCGTTTCAATTCCCACACTACTGACTGAGTAGTATATCTTACTTTTGTTGTTGAATAAAGAATAAAGGTTCTGTTTCCACTGATGCCTTTTGCGTTCTTCGTATCAAATAGTCTTAGCAATCAGTCAGATCATTGAGATTTCCATCGAAATGTGGTGATTGCATGTGCTCGACGTGTTCGGATGCCGTGTGTGGAGACGGGACTTGTGTCAGCCGCATGCAGTTGTGCGACGGCCGGCCGGACTGTGCGGATGCATCTGACGAGCAACAGTGCACTGGTCTGTCCACATCCTTTTGTTGGTGGTGATAAAATGTTACAGCGAGATCCGTATACTGCCAGATCCCCATTCCTTGGAAATAGGTTAATGATACACTGTGACACCACCGGCAGTTTGCTCCAAATTTAGTAGAATAACGTGACCTTGGGCTAATTTTGTTCTACGATTCTACTTCGTCATTGTAGAATATATAGTGTGCAAACCAATAGATCGTTATAACGGCTTGAACGATTAAAAATATTCACGTTTGTTTTGCAGACATTTCTTTTCGGCTAACTAATCACGATGGAATCACGGGTAACGTGCAGGTGTTCTTCAAGAGAATCTGGCAACCGGTGTGTGCACAAAACCTCGCACAGCATTCGGCTAACAGAATTTGTAGCCAGATGGGCATGAAGTGAGTTTTGTTTCTGTCAAATAACGTTCCTTGTAAATGAAAAGTGTGCCTTATCGACTTGTAGAGATTGTTCATCTGAAAATTCCTTAGCAACCCTTTCTTCTTTATTTCCTCGGCATACCCATCCTCTTAGTGCTTATGGCGTACATTAGGATCTAAGAGAAGGCTAAACGTTAGGAACTACTCCAATAAAAGTTGAACTATTGTTCGATCTCATTCCATCAAAGGCTTCAAAGTCCTCACTGAGTCACGTAATTCGTCCGCATTTGATGAAAACAAAGATTTTTTTACATGATCCATAATCACGGCTAGTGTGAAGATCTCAGCACTTCTTGCATTCGATTCGTTTTTCCTCGCTTTCATCGCCTACAAAGGTGTTCGAAATTTTCGCGCGTTGTTTGTGCTGGTGTTTGAGGATTTCGTTTTTATGAATGTCGTGGAACGCTGGTCGAGTGGGTTACCGAGCTATGGCCATCCAACATGGATTGGAGGAGAGCGTTGGGCATGTGTTCACTAGCACCTTTCTTTCTGATGCACTGCATTACTAACCACTGCGCCACCATCTCCCCATACTAGGGGCATATAGCGCAGTGGTGGTGATACTGTTCATCACGAGCACGATTTTCTGGTTCGACACTGCCTTGGCTTCACGAAACCTCTCATTTCTGTGGGATCAAAAAATTTGCACCAGACTTATCTCTTCTTCTGAATTTACTCTCTGCCATTTAAATGGGAACGCTCTAACCAGGCCGCCTCAGGTCTCTAGTAAGAATCGACTAGACTAGCATTCAATGACATTCATAAAAAAGGCAAGCCTAAAACAGCAGCTGAACCCTAAGCGCGAAAAATTCGAAGACCTTCTTGTACGATGGATGCGAGGAAACGAATCGAATGCAAGAGGTGCTAGGATCCGTACAGTATATATGAAACCAGGTCTTGTAAAATTTTTGTGAAAAAATGGTTTAACAGTACTCTGTGAGGTGGTTCATCATGAAGACATCTTATCAATGGAAAGTCAATCAGTCAATAACCGTTTTCTATTCAAGGATACTGCAGTCAACTTTAATGTGGAATGTTATGGACTTGAATCACTACGACTCTCAAGAAGGAGAAAGCGCACAAAAATTTACCCAAATAAAAACTGAAAATTTAAAATAAGAAAAACAACCGAGAAAGCAAAATATTTGTTAAGCTGCGTGGGAGTTATGTCGGTCTTTTTAGTTCTTTCTCTTATACGACCCGTCTTCACGTCAACTGTGCCGATCCCAACACTACTCACATTCGATTCGTTTCTTCGCATCCATCGTCCACTAAGTTCTTCCAACGTTTACATGTGGTTTCAGATGCTGCTTGAGGATTTTCATTTCATTTCGAATGTCGTAGAATGTTGGTCGAGTCGATTCTTATTAGAGTGCTGAGATAACCGAGTTAGAGCGTTCCAAATTGCATTGCAAAGAGTGATTTTTGCCGGACGAGTCCGATAACAGTTTCCCTACCTCGGTGGGATAAGAGGATTGGTGAGTCCGAATAGGGATTGAACGAGCACCGTGCTCTTGATAAACAGCATCTTTACAGCTGTCCTATTAGCGTCCTGTTATGTCGGCTACTAATAATGAACTTCAAGCATGTATATATTACACTATAATGAACTTTATTGGTGAGCTTGAAGATTAGCAGATTTTGTCTACATATTTTGTCAGTGAGATGCACATGCTTATTTATTTTTTCGTAATAAAGTTCCAGATACCTGGTAAACAAGTCGTTGAGGACTATCCCCGGTAGTTGTCATGGTATTTTAAATATTTAGTTCGCTAGCGAGAGATGCACTACTTTTCCTCGCATGTGCAATTTCTCGTCACAGTTCCTTCAACTTTCGGACAACTCCGACAACTAAGAACACCTCCCAGCCACGATAAGGAGGTAAACCGTTGCGAGGGACGTACTGATTCAGCATACATTGTCTATGTTTATATATCCTTCCACACCCAGTATTCTGCAAAAGTCGCATAATCGATTTCTATCTTTTTACTATCCAATTTGGAAACATAGTTAAGAAGCTGTTCACCTATGCACCACAATGAGTTCTAGGAATTCAACAGATCTCAGTTGTGGCACAGATTTTATCCTAGCTGGGGTTGCTAACTCATCAGTTTGGGTTGGTCTGCTGGAGTTTAGTCCATAATATAGATCAATACGCGGAAGTGATTTGAAACTAGGACAAGATGGAAAATATTAGCAGATGAGAGATTGGTAACATGTTTGAAAACTTGATCACTCGTGGAAAGTCAAACAGAAACAATAATTTTCCCATCAATTCAGGACGCCAGCCAAAGTACTACCTTCCTTGACGACCAACTCCAGTGGATGGCGGATAAACTGCAACGGCCAGTCATGCTCACTTCAAGGCTTGGTGTATTGTCTAAGTATGGCTCGGATCCAGTGCCGTACTACCAGCCCAAGTATGTCACGATCTCTCGAATTTTTTGAGTTAAAAAAGGAAATTTTAATTGGTCCAGCATACTTTATTGCTCTTATGTCTGAAGTTGAATTTAAGTTTAAATATTCATTGTACGGTGCCGTTCAGACTCTGATGAAGTATGTGGAGTCCCTCGGGTGACGACCCCGTTGGCTCGCGATCCGTTCCATTCCCGTCTAGCACGCGTCGTTGGTGGATTTGAGACACTAGCCGGTGCATTCCCATGGACAGCTGCCATCAGAACCAAGGTGGTCTCAGAGTATAAGCAACTTTCAATACTTCACACTATTTCTTAGTTCTAAGTTTCGAATACAGTGAGAAAGGTTAAATGGTGGAATATTGGCTTTCGTACTTTAAATGAACAAATAAGGTGAACAAAGACAGCATCCTGTGCAACTAACGCGAAGTTGATCCTCATTTTTTGATTGTCCTTAGAGTATATTCAACCAATCCTTGGCAGTGCGCTAAGATTTTTCCACTGTTAGTTGTTCATTTGCGTTATACTCTTACGTCTTCGTGAGAGCTAGCTTATGAATGCCCCAATAAGTTACAGCGCAACGAGCACCACAGATAGAAAGCACACTGATTTCCAGTGAATGACAGAAACGTCGTCGTTTAATGAGAATCGGAAAATTTAAATAATGAAAACACTGCTACCTACTTCAGAGTGGTGCTCATCATTGCGGCGCAAGCATTCTTGACAGGACCCATCTCATCACAGCTGCACACTGCTTTGAGTAAGCGTTTATAAAGTGATTGGATCATTTTTTATCTTCAGACAAGATATTTTTACTGATTTAGTTATTAAAAGGGGCACTGGGGGGATAGCAGCGCTGGCCCGATGCATCGATAGGCCACCGCGAGTCATTGTAAAGGCCAGATATGCATTCAATCACCTCGAAACGATGCTTAACGAAGTCGAATGCATGACGCATCCCTCAGGGTTTGATCAACGCCGAGAGCTTTATCCTTTACCCTTTTTATGCCACAAATGGAGCTAAATTCATGATGCATTCCTCAGAGCGTAACCAACTCCAGACACTTTGTCCTTTAAATTAGAAAAATTGTTCATTTGTCATAACACTCCATGCTAGTCGCACTTTGCTCGAAAGTGCTTGTCTTCCTTTGTTGGTCACCGAGCTAAAAATATAGTGAAAAATCTAAGGCGTTCAGTGAGCGACATCGTTGTCAAGCCTTGCTTGCTTGGAAACAAATTGTGGAAAATATTCGTTCCTGAGTCTTCTAATTCTGATTGCAATAATTTTCCGAACGATAGAATTCATAGAAGCCTGTTTTTATTAGCCAAGGTTAGAAGTTGAGGTGAAGAAATCCTGTTGATTCGCATTTCATCTAAGAATCAAGTTTGTCGTCGGGCGAAACGGAAAGCCTTACCGTCCTCTATTTTGATTCTTCTGAAAATCTTGGGTAGTAATACAGACTTCTCCCATGTTTGGCCATTTCCATCAACATCTCTAGTTAATCATTAACACACAACGCCCAATGTTGGTTTTTCCAAATTTTCGATAACGAACGACTATTTCTCCATTTGTACAGTTTTTACTTCACAGACTAATAGAAGAGGCTTTTACCATTGCTTTAAAGATGCATATACAAAAATTCCTTTAATTCTGAACTTCTCTGGAATTAAGATTACCTAAAATTGGAAGCGATGCTTTTGAAAATTTTCAAGGCAGATGTAATTGACGCAACCTTTAACGGTACGTTGAGAAACAGCATCGCTTTCCAGCGGTCGGAATCCTATCTGTCCAACTGCCTTGCGAATCTCAACGACAAAGGCGGAAAAAGACGTTCTCTGCGCTCTAGAAAATCAGAATTTTACCTTGGTAGGATGAAAAAGCCTTCATCTTGTTATGAAGATCTGTAGATTCTATTGATTCTTGTTTCAAATGAAAAGTTCGTGACTAGCTAAAATATGTCTAGTTTCAAGTTGAAAGCTGCCATTGTTCTAGCACCAAATGCATTGTGGGTAATGCATGTTATAGCTTTATGGGAGAGACACAAAGGGCATCACAGTTAAGTCTACGATCGAAGTCTAAATGTAGAATCGGCAGTCATTCCTTTGTATGATTGATAGAATTGTTAACATCGTTCTCCACTAACATTCATTGAGATGCATAAACCAATACCGCCTACGATTCAATCAATGTTTTCGTAGGTTCCACAAACCTGTTTTTCCTATTGCTCAACTCTTCAGCTAAGTCGCTCATCATTTTGACCTTCTCACTGAAGTACATACGCCTGAAGGATTTAATTCGCTTAATTCGATTCGATTTAATTCGATTTAATTTAATTTTAATTCGCTTACCCAACTGTTCTCGAACTGTCTTGCTTATACGTGTTTTGTTTTTTTTTCAGAGAAGATCACCGTCCATCATCGTATGTGGTTGTCGTGGGAGACTGGGACAACGGAATTGACGAAGGCCACGAACAAACGTTCAACGTCTCCGGATTTCATTTCTATCCTCTCTACGAAGGTTTGTACAAATCATGTTTCAACTACTGAATGTACAATTTAAAATGCAGCGAGTCACCTTTGTTAGTTCATTCCCCTGTGCTACATTTTTTAATGTTATCCTTCAAAATCCTTTTTCAGTTTTTAATCGCCTCCTATTTTCTGCTCTGATATGGTGTGGCTTATTTTAATCGTAGTGAAAATGGTGTAGTTCGTGAACACCAAAAACGTGGTCCTTGGGCTCCATTTTAAAATATCCTTGCTATTATGAAAATTTTCTCATCTCGTTGTTCTGCATTGGTAACGCACCGCACCTAAATGTTCTACGAACTCGCGGTCGACATCCCCTTCCAGCATAAACCACAAAGATGGTTAATTAAATGTTTATGCGAGCAATAAACTAATACCATAATGAAATCAATAAATATCGGGAGACAATTTATGAATGAGAATTAGCTTATGGAAATTAGTTTGCATTACGGAGTGGACCAGTTTTCTAGAGCATTGCAGATCGATATGTTGAGAAATTAAGAAATCAACAAAGGTTTTGAGTATTAACGTAGTGGGGTCTGCACACATTGATTTAAATACATACGAGGAGCAAAGAAGATTTAAGCGTTATTGCAAGACTTTCGAAAAGCAAAAACACTGCAAGTGTGATGATGAAGTGCCGAGAAGGCTTCTATCTGGTCTTGCGTAATCTACATGGAATAGGTCAACTTCTCGTAATGCACGAGAAAGTACCGTAACAAAATGCTTGTTCATATATGTTTCTTCATCGAAATTCGATATTCGAGAAGGGAGATCGCTGTTTCGGATGGGACTCTCCTAATAGTGCGACTCTTGCGGAGATTGAGCATTACAGACAGACCAGGGAAAAGGCGACCGATGACTACGCCCTAATTGCCCAAGAATCAAAGTTTGTACCGGTGGCGTTTCCGTCTCTTATTGAGGAGAAAGAAGAAAGATCGCATTTGTATAGCAACAGGAAGTTTCTCAAGTAGAGGAGTAAAGTAGAGCTTTATCCTACTGCGACATACCTAACCAAGGTAGTAATAACGGCCAGTTGCGAAAATTTCGTGAACGAGTACCAGCAATGGTATAAACAGAAAAAACTGTTGGAAGAGGATCAAAAAATAACTGGTCTAACGAAACTCAATTGTAAAAAAAAGCGTGTATCAAATCATCTCGTAGGAACAATGGTAAAATCACTAACAAATCCGTAAATCGTGTAGACGTAAGGACGGTACACCTACCGTTTCTGTTCCAGATTCCTCATTTTTAACTCTGAAATTCACACAAGAGGAAAACCAACTCAAATTCTTCCCCTTGAAATCCGTATTGCAATCACTGTCGCGAAAAGAGGCACAGCTCTAAGAGGAGGTATTGTCAAATAGAACTCCTTCTAAGTTGCAATTAAATAAAAGATGAAGCTCACCTTGAAGTGCACCTTGCATCCGACTTCATTAATTATCGTTGGAGGTGATTGAATGTATATCTGGTCTTTACAATGACTCGCGGCGGCCTACCAATGTACCGAGCCAGTGCTGCTAACCTCTCAGACAAGTCTGGTGGGCCATGAGTGTGGGGATCGATTCCATGTGCGTGTCGCACTGTCGCCTCCAACCACTGCCCCACACGCGCTCTTTGCAGTTAACAATTAACAAGTTGCAATTAACGAAATATAACACGAACTTTTCAGTATCCGTGTGAGGACTTGTCTAAAAACGACGAAACAATCACTCACTAATAAAGCACCTTAAATACAATCATCCTGCCTAAGAAATTTGATCAGAGGGATCTTCGCAACCAGCTCTCGTTTTACTTTTCGGGAGTGCTTCACAACCTCGTTACGAAGATTATCCTATTGTGGATGAAGCTCAACAGTCAGAACAAACAATATTCACTAGTAATTCGGCTGTACAGACCACATCTACACTAGCGTCATGTAGATCTTTCGGAATTACGACTTGGTCCATGTTCTAACAGCTTCCGGTTATGAAAAAACACTGGACAGAATCCAATTCTATCAGGGCTCGTAGACCATGGAGTGGACATGTCCTACATGAGAACTCTGAAGAACTGAGCACCAAATGTATTGACCAGTTCAGTAGAAACCATTTCTTTTCCTGTTGCATATTACTTTCGGTAATAGACAATATTTATTATTTTTGTAATCTGCCATGCAGTTTTTTCCGTAATATGAAAAAGGAGAAGAAGGGCCAAGAAGAAGTGCAGAAAGGATTGGTAAGCCGTTTTACAGCTGAACAACAATTTCGCTACAGTATTTATTTAAGGAGATATCATTGTTGGTTATTTTATCAGGGTTGCATGGCTAACAACTTCCCGTCAGCTGCAAAAAAATTGAGGATATTGGTAAAATATGTTTAGAAAATGGAAAGTATTTTCTGTGAGGTAGCGAACTGTGCAGCTTGTTGCTAGCACCACTGTAACGCGAAAACATAGTTCTTCCCTTGATATCATACTATTCTTATGGGAAAAGTTGTTCGAACAGGTGAAAGCCTCGCCAAAGTTGACTATCATCCCATCTCAATGGACAGTGAAGCCGTTCTATTTGGACGAAAAGGACATAAGGATTCTTGCTAAATTCCTATTAATACCAGCACTATCGCCATTTTTCGAGGTCCATGACTGGAACAGAGACAATGTTGGAGTAGAAAACGATAGAACTGCGCACAAATTGAAAGGAGATCCAACTTGCAAAAAACTCATGATTTGATGGAAAAAAATCTGATTCTGTACCTCTCGCTTTACAGCATTCAGTTTATACAAGTAACTAGAGGGAAATTCAATAAACATGAAAAACTATCAAGAAGGGGGAAATATGAAGAAGAAGATCAACGTCGACAGCGGACAACGAGCTGGATTCTTTCGAAGAAACCAGTGATCATTTGATGAACCGAATACACCGTTCTTAGATTTTTGAGCTCATGGTTTTTCTAGCGCTTTAGTGTGCAGTTGAAATATGAGTTGCTAATGCAGTCTCTTCAAGAACTTCGAGAACCAGCCGCATATAGCTTTAACGCTTTTTTTGTGAAGGACAGAAAACACACACAGCAGTCGGACTGCGCAGTTTAAACCTATGAAATCGTGTCAGATCTTTGGGATCTAAAAGTATAAGGTTTTGAGGACTTTTTGAAAGCGAAACAGAGGTGGACCATTCATATAAGAAGAAGAGTTAGTGAAACACGAAGGAGAAGGATTGAGTGAACTATGAAAACAAAGAAGCGTCCACTAGGATGACCACCTACAGGATGCACAGATTTCTTTGTGCCTTTCGTCAACCAGCTCTATTCAGGTATGGAAACTAGTTGAGCATCACGAAACTGTTTAAGCAGACTTTTCCGCATGAAGCAAAAAAGCACCATAAACGATGAGAACGTGGGAAAGAAACAACTGGAAACGTGCAGGAACTTATGAATAGGGGCCATTCGAGTACCCGAGTAATACTTAAATTCATTAGGTTGCGATGTTGCTTCCTAGTATTACAAAACCCACCCCAAGTCGATTCGCCATAATGGACTTCTACAGATTATATTAGACTATTTAAATCAGTTGAATTAAAGAAATACCGACCTCGTATGGGTGTTTTTTATTGCAAAGTTTTTTTCCTGTTTTATTTCATCCTAGATAACTAAATGTTGATTTCGTGGAATCCTTCTGGTAAGATACGTGCAACATGAACCTTACACTAAGTCAACAATCACTGTGAGAGTACACACGTCCGCTGACGTTATATCGCTATTCAGCGAATAAGATTACAAGGTAATGCGTCGAGCTCAAGGCTCTGGAGAAGGAAATGTCACGAAAACGTTGGCCGTAGAAAACTAAACAGATGTTAACAATATGGTATTAGCTCAATAAGAAAAGTTTGTGAGAACATATAACTTATTAATTTAGATCTCTTTGCACACGATCTCGCGATTCTGGAAATTGAACGACCTGGAATCGTGTTCGACGATTGGGCTCGGCCCATCTGTCTCCCCTCAAGGAACTTTACATATCAAACTGGAAGAAAATGCATTGTGTCTGGATGGGGCAGCGTCGGTCTTAGTGAGAGTTTTCATTAAGGATTAATTTTTAGACGGTAACAATACATACCGTATTGTTACCTTTTCCATTTATTGCGTACTACAACTTTTCACGGCAGGGTATTATGTGAAATACAACCACAGTGATGCTGAGATATTTGCAATACTCCGGACGGGAGGTGTCTGCGGTAGTGATCGAACACGCTATTTCCCTTTTCGGGGCTGACGCTAAGAAACAATAACATTTTTTTGGTTCCACGAAAAGGATTGGCATGACACTTTTCCACGTCCAAACGATCCGTGTAATTTCTTCAGTACACCGAAGAACCTCTCGAAGGTGGATAACATTCTGAGAATTATGCTTGGCTCTAAACTTGGACTTCCAATCAGTTCAATGAAACTTTGAGACCCAAACTTGCATAAAAAAGAAATATCTCTGAGAGAGGAACTAATTGATCAACACAGAAATCCGACGAGCTTAAGTTTTGATACAACTAAGTACTCTAGAAGCCCTCTGTCTCTTCTTTCAGCGTATCCTTCCCGTCTACAAGCTGCTGCTTTACCGATAATCGATAGAAGTGAATGCATAAATTCATCGCATATTTACTCCTCTATGAGTAGATCATCATTTTGCGCCGGCTACCTTCAGGTGAGCTTTTCGCGTACAATGGAAATTGCTCCGCCTATTGTTAATTTCGTACGGCTCTCAGTGAAATACCATCTTTTCCTCGTGTTTGGTGTGGAACACGATGCACCAATGCCACCTCAGCCAACCAAGCCCACCATTCCGAACGATCCCATAGGCCCATAGGCTCCACAGCACTCAACAATAGTCGCTCAGTAGATTTATAAACAGAAGTCTACTCTCTACAATAATCCACTTTGTCGGAATTGATCACCTAGTCGTAAACCATATAGATGACCTCATAAATGACTGTTTAGGAACAGTTATACAGATGTGCGAAAGATTCTTTGATACAATATGAAGACAAAAGTCTTATGCTGGTCGTGGACTACATTATCACATTCTGTGTAGTTTTTAGGGTGGTACTGATTCTTGCCAAGGTGATTCAGGTGGTCCTTTTGCCTGTCAGAACAAAATCAATGGTAGGTCCGACTCAATTCTCAAATAAAATGGTGTCACTTTAGCATTTACATAAGTGGTTGGCCGTACCAGCCAAAAGTGTAGTCCTCTTTGCTTCTTATGTCTATTGTAACTCATTTTTCCTGATGAACAAAATATTGTGATAGTGTTTTAACGTTTTGTTTTCTGCCTTCTATAATTTTCATGGCAGGTTACTAAGCGAAATACAACCACAATGTTGCTGAGATATTTGCAAAACTCTGGACCGCAGGTGTCTATGGTGGGGAACGAACGCGCTATTATCCTTTCCGGGGAGTAACGCGTTCACCACCACACCATGCGGGTCCTTTGTTTCGCACGTCTCTCAGCTATTTCTATCGATCTTTTTGCCACAGCAATCACCCGTCAGCGGGGTTGATCTGGGGAGCGCAAATCGGCATAGAACCCAGTTAAGCTATGGCTGTAGTTGAAATCACAATGTTTTAACGTTTTGTTTTAACGGCAAAAAGATCAATAGAAATAGCTGAGAGACGTGCGAAACAAAGGACCCGCATGGTGTGGTGGTGAACGCGTTACTCCCCGGAAAGGATAATAGCGCGTTCGTTCCCCACCATAGACACCTGCGGTCCAGAGTTTTGCAAAAATCTCAGCAACATTGTTATTGTGATAGTCTTTACACAAATTAATCCAACCAATGTTGAAAAAGGGCGCAGTGGTCGGAGGCGCCCTGCAACACACACGTGGAATCGATCCCCGCGCCTGTGGCCCACCAAGCCTTCCATCCTTCCGGGGTCGGTGAATTGGTGCCATACTTGTCTGGGAGTATAGCAGCACTGGCTCGATATATTTATTTATGTGATCTTATAAACTGATCTTCTTAAGCTAACGCGAGGTTGGTACAGATCATCGTTGTCGTTGTCGTTGTTTTTGATGCTATTGATCGATGGCTGACGTTTCGGCGACTTCGCCTTCCTCAGAGCCGTGATGTTACGTGCTCGATACATCAGTAGACCACCGCGAGTCATCATAAAGGCCAGATATGGATTCAATCAACCTCCAAACGATGCTTAATGAAGTCTAATGCATGGCGCATCCTTCAGGGATTGATCAACGCCGAGAGCTTTATCCCTTCTGAGCATTTAAAAAAAGCAAACACACACGTTTATTTCAAATACCTGCTGGCGGTTAAAAAAATGGCGTCATTAATGTCTAGACAAATATTTGAGCATTGTCAAGGAAAACAAATCGTGTACTCTACTTGAGGAAAAAATCATCCAGTTTGAAAAAAACTGCGCAATACATCGATGGTTTCACCTGTTCGGATGCTTAACTACCATGGCACAACAACCGATTTACGCGGTTCAAAGGCATGGACTTCTACGGTTCCGAAGATTTCTTGGGCTGCATTAGATGGTTATGAAGAAATGTGGTAGCATGGGTGTAGCATTGGTAAAGCCAATCACCACATGTCAAATTGAAGGTGTTTGGTGTTGATAAGTCCACGAGGGATGCGCCGTGCATTCGGCTTCACTAAGCATCGTCAGAAGTGACTGGGTGCATATGTGGCCTGTACAAACACTCGAGGTGGCCTATCGATGTATGGAGACAGTGCTGCTATCCTCTCAGACTGATCTTGCACCAATTCACCGACTCAGGAGAGTTGGAAAGCCTGGTGAGCTCCGAGCACAAACTCGAACGAGCGACCAATCCAGTATGTATAGCAAAGCACCTCTAATCCCTGCGCTACATGTGCCCCGACGTAGTATAGAAAACAAAAAACTAGAAATCACTAATCTCCGACTTCATGAATTATAGTCTCTTACTTCACTTTCACATAAAAACAAACGAAAGAACATGCTTTTTCCTGGAAAAGGGTAGAAATGTTTTCCTTTTTTCAGGACCATATGTGTTGGCTGGAGTGATTAGTTGGGGAGATGGATGCGCTCAGAAGGGACAACCGGGTATCTACACGATGGTCACACCATATTTATCATGGATAGAAGGCCTTATTGTGACAGTATAACACATCACATTGGTTCCACATAGAGTAGAAGCTGTTGTAACGAAGAAGAACAAGTAAAGTGGCTTTAATGGCTACCAAACATCTTTTTGAATTGTTCGGCTTAGTCGAGGTTGTTATAAAACGTTTATTCGAGCGACATTACAGCGCGTCCGATTTCTTCAGTGCACGAATGCTCACATAGGAAGAAGGAACGGCTGTGGACAGTCGATTGGTTCCGGCTTCGAAAAAGACGAAGACGTCGGATAGTGGGCAGGATAAAAATGATACAAGAACTTTGTGAAATCTGAACAATTCAAAAAAAGTAGATTATTTACACAAAGGCTAAGCTGAAATTGCTCCACAAAAGTATTCAACGATTGTCTACGTGACTCAATCAGCTCGCATTTTGGTCCTCATACTGTGTCTTGCACTTGATGTCTCAGTAAACGTTTCGGGTTTTTGCTTAGTTTTGTTGAAATTCAACGGTTGTTGTGTCTTCGTAATTAAAAAAAAACGATCCTCGACATTCATAAATAACAGCACAAGTCGTAAAAAAAACTTTTATTCCCAATTGAGTATAATTAAGCTATAATGTTAAAAGCTCTCTGCGTTATCTATCTCTGGGGGCTGCGCCATGCATTCTGTTTCATTCATGGCATTGCAAGAGGTGACCGGGTGCACAAACTGGGCCATATAGTGGGCCATACTCGCTGTGGCCTACCAGGGCGAGGGGAATCCATCCCACGTAGATTGTACGGCCGAACACTGCGCTACACGCGCCGTTATTAGACTACAGAAGTGAACAAACACCCTTGATTATCGAAATTCCATTTTATTAACCTTGCTTGACCCGACATCATATATTGTGGGGATCTCAATTCTTTTATTCGGTTAGTTTCCTGATATAAATCATTCACGAAGGTGTTCGGCATTTTTCTTGTGCGTTCGACAAACTACTTGAGTACTTTGGTTCTTCACGGATTTTGTTGAATACCGATCAAGTCAATTCAATCTGAAATCCTGTGATGGTTTTAGTAGAGCGATCTTAAGTTTTCACCACAAACGGTAGTCTGAATTTCTAGATCGACGAGCGGCTTCTTCAAGCAAGTCTGGTACCAGTTCATCAAAATCAAAAAGGGATAGGAGCCTCGATTGACCTGGCTCGGAGTGGAACTAGAAGCCACGCAGATATTACACCCGATCTGTAACCAGCGCACTACATGCACCCCTTGGGTTGAATTATGAGCTTTTCGACAAAGCTGTAACCAAAAGTTACACTAAAGAGAATGACTACGAATTAATCAGGTCAACTGCACTGTGTAACGCGATTTTGTGTGTTTAGTCGCTTTTGGATTTCAATGCTTACTCTTGCCATCTTCACTACAACCAATTCCATGAACACTTTCGACCTCTTCGTTTATTGGAGAGCAGCAAACAGAGAAGTAAGAAAACGCCTGAGGTCAAACTGTTCAGTTTGGGAAATGAAAAAAACTATTGGCTTTGTTTTGTCTTACTAAATACGAAACAAATGGCGAAGGTGAAAGTCTGCATTATCCCTTGCCCCGCTAGGTGTACGCCTCCACTTCGGTGAGTCGCAATCACGTGCGCTTCTGGAAGGCACTTTCTAAGCGTTGACCGATATAGCCTAGCCCAAATTGCTTGATCAATCACACATGCAATGGCTGCTGAAATTTTTCTTTCCAAAAAAAATTCACGTGAGAAGTTCAAACCTTCGATGAAGGACGGTGAAGGGATACATTTTCGAGGGGTTTCCTCTCTCGAACCATTGTTTAGTAGCCACCTCTGTGAAATTGAATTCTAAAAAGGTCGGCGCATGGCAGTAGCGAAGAAGTAGGATCGTCCCAGTACATCAGTCTCAACGTTCCAGAAAACCACGCTTGACCCGGTCAACTACTGTGGAAGAAAATAGCGTACCGCATTCTACCAGTGAAGTCTGGGTTCCACTTGCTAATCCTAAGAGAATGAAAGTCCTGATTAGTTAAATACATAGGATCTTCCCAAAAATCACGCATATATTTTAAAACAGCGCCGACCACTACATTACACACACCCAAAAACGACCCTGTTCGGAAATTCCACTGCACGACCACCTTGAGACTCCATCCGAACACTCAAATTAGTACCACGCATGGAAGTTTCTAGATTTTTCTACAACAAGCCGATCAACTTGCAAACAACTGGTATAATGGTAACTTTGTATTTACCACCTACTACAATTTCTCACGTCAGGGTATTATGTGTGGTACAACCACAACGGTGCTGACATATTTGTAAAACACCGGACGGCAGGTCTCTGTGGTGGAGATCGAACACGTTATTACCCTCTCCCGGGGCTAACGCGTTCA
Organism: Angiostrongylus costaricensis; assembly: GCA_900624975.1. Classification (NCBI taxonomy): domain Eukaryota; kingdom Metazoa; phylum Nematoda; class Chromadorea; order Rhabditida; family Metastrongylidae; genus Angiostrongylus; species Angiostrongylus costaricensis. The sequence continues at coordinate 167,805 of UYYA01003932.1, forward strand.
CCACGACACCATGCGGGTCGTTCGTTTCCGCTTACTCTTTCTTTCTTATTGGGGTTGTAACTCATATAACACCTTGTCGTGAAAAATTGTAGTAGGCAGTAAACAAAAAGTTAACGTTGTGATTTTGACTACATCCTCAGCTTTTACATTCAGTGCTTATTTGTGCTCTCCAGATCAATCCCATTGAAGGATGACTGCTGATGGCACTGTTAGATAGAAAACTAGCTGAACTACAGGCGAAACGAAGGACCCGCATGGCGTGGTGGTGAAAGCATTAGCTCCCGGAAAGGGTATTAACGTGTTTGATCCTAATCATAGAGACCTGAGTTCAGGATTTCTGCAAATACCTCACCAGTACTGTGGCAATCTTCATATCTTATTTGCAATCATAAAGAACGGAAACCATGGGCGCGATAGCCTCGTAGTTCACATGACAGTGCAAAGTTCACAGAGATCTGCTAAACTGTCGATGCTTTCCCTCATATGTACCGTTTACTTGGGGCGAGTGTAGCGCAGTGGTTGGAGGCGCCCTGAAATACAGATGGGATCAATCCGGCGCTCCAGCCCCATCTAGCCTTCCATCCCTCCGGGGTCGTCAAGCTGGTACCATACTTGTCTGGGAGGATAGCGGCATTGCCTCGATACATCGGTAGGTCACCGGGAGTCACTGTAATGGCCAGATTCAATCACCTCCAAACGATGCTCGATGAAGTAGAATGCATGCCGCATTTCCCAGGGATTGCAACGCCTACAGCTTTATCTTTTATCTTCCTACCTCCTACTTAGCCAACACTTGATCTCTCCTCAGTCCGCACAAAGAACCCACACGAACTCAACCACAGTACCAGTGGATCAACGCATGAGGCTAAAAACTGCACCGCAACGCCGCCGCACCGCGTTCGACAGCAATCTTGTGGCGCACACCGTGCTCATCTGAGCGAGATATTGTCGCCTACATCTCTGTCATTCAAACAGGCACCATGGATAAACTGCAGGTTAGCTTTAAACTCGTATTTGATTGTTTTTCATGCTACGGCATTGTTCTCTCTGTCTAATTTTGCAAGTCTTTTTGGAAATTATTTCCTAAAATTCACTCTTTTCTTGACGAGCAGACACGAGGTCGGTATTGTAGAATTTATTAGCACACAATGGCTGACGTTTGGGCGGTTTCGCCTTCTTCAGAGCTCTCAATGGTTAAATTGACCTGACAAACACTTTGATAGCTTCAGCAGACAAAACGTAACATAACTTTCCATTCGCACGACGAACAGCTTCGTTTAAGCACTCACCAACAAAACAGTAGGTGTCTCACCAATTCAATTTAACCTTTCCAGGCTCTGAAGAAGGCAAAACCGCTTAGAGGTCGGGTATTCCGTATTAATAAATACTGTAATTCGTGTTTGCTCATCAAGAGAGGCGGTGAACTATTGATGAGTGTCGAGGTTAAAAGAAAGTCGGTCTTGCGATTTCCTAAAATCTCTACGCGTTGGGCGCTACGGTACTCTCTTGTCAAAATTTTGCCGCCCTTAATCAATTTCTCTCTTTTGAATATTGCTTTCATTTTTTTAAAAAGGTCTATTACCATTCTTCCGTGACTTGTTGATGTCCTCCATTCTTCTTTGAAATGTAGCATTTTTGTTCATAATTAAGAGGTGAGAGGTTTCATAAGGTGGGTTGAAAACAATGAGACCCTAGGAAATAGATGCAAATATCACTTTTAATCTCGTGTTTTTGGTACACGAGGAGAATGATGGAGAAATTTTCTTTAAGGGTGGCGATTGGAACAGCTTCTTCCACAAATTTGAAGCTGTCGCTTCCCAATCCACGGCGAACGTTTCGCGCCCATCGATCGTCGACGACAATGTGCCGCTTCCAATCATTCGTAAGTTTCTTCATTTCCTCTCCTAACAATGGTTAAACTCTCAAAGGTTTACCGGCTCATCGCGGCCGCGAGATGTTCCTGGGTGTGGGGCTGGGATGTACAACGGTGGGATTCATCCCCCCGGTAGGGTTTCCGAAGCTGAGAATGAGTACGTCGTTTCCATCAGGAAGCCTAACTAAGAGTAAACCAATACCACGATCCACCACCGTCATAGTATAAAGCTAGTCGCATAGTAGCAAATCTCCTGCTCAGCAAGAGTGGCGACTGTCTGTGGTGTTGACGAACTGTGGCAGACTTTGGCCAGGCTGATATTGGGACTCCAGAGAAACACAATGGCTAAACCAGTAAACTCTGAAACAATGGAAATCATGCTGGGACCCACACAGCCAGTGAAGACGGGCCATCCAAATCTCCAAGTTTGATTTTAACACGTTGGATTACTGTAAAAGTGTCTACTGACCCATTCAGCAGTCTTTTTCTTGTTAAAATTTGTTACCCTCACTCAATTCAGGCGGCCATCACTTTGACATTGCATATCAGGAGTCCATGGACGAACATGTTAAGTGCCAGGTAACAGTTTTTCCCAGCTTACTGCTTTTGTTTGGTTCTAAAATAGCACAAAAAAGAGTGTTACTAGAGAATTTGATGTTATCAATTAGTATTCACTAAATTGAGTGGAATCTGTGATATAGATTGGTTTTCAAGGCTTTCAGACTTAAGTTTGGTGGTTTTATCATTTGATTTTTCTTATAAGTCAAATTATCTGTATTCCGTTCATGGTCCAACGGTTCGAAAGAGTGCTTGTGAAGCTGACTGTGCCCCAGAGGAGCGGGTGCATCTCTGGTCAACACTCCGGATGCTCTCCAAGCGTCTTGTTTTCGGCTCAGCCATGGGTACGGCGTGGGACTCTCGGGGTACTTTCGATGCTGGGGCTGAGCTAAGTGGAGCAAAGGATCACTTCAGTGGGTGATGTATTCCTCTTTGTCACGCGTAAGTGTTATTAATGGGACCAACTTGTGTGGGAAACAGAAAAAATACACTTTCTGTATGAACGCTTCTATTTTAATGTTTTCACGGAAGTGTACCTGCGGCTAAATTGTTGGTCTATCCCGAAGAAGATGTGGTACTTTGTTACTGGAGATGGCCATGATGTCTCTACTTACCTTTTATTCACTTTATAGCGGGATTTCTGCTGAATCGAAGCGGTAGGTGGACTAAATGTTAACGCGAGCACATCTGCCTACGCATCTGTGAATATAGTGACCAATACACGGAAATTGTAAGCTACTCTAGCGATGCAGTGACAAGGAGCCCTTCTCCTCATTTTATGTATGTCGATAAGCCAAAATACCTAGTCGTTTCTAGTACATCTTTTAGTACATGAGAACGCCCAGTGTATCCTGACGATTGCCTGATATGAGGCGGGCCCATTGATTCAGTACACATGGATTGTTTGTCAGTTGGTGCTATTTTTTGATCCCGTTTAACATAGAATATAAAGGAGCGCATGTGGCGTAGTAGTAGGAGGCGCCCTGCAATGTACATGGGATCGATCACCGTGCTGCAGGTTCACCAAGCGTTCCATCTCTCCTGGGTCGGCAAATTGGTACCAGACTTGTCCGGGAGGATACCAGCATTGATTCGATACATCGGATTGCGGATCATTCTAAAGGCCAGATATGCATTCAATCGCCTCCAACAATGCTTAATGAAGTCGAATGGATGGCGCATCCCTCAGAGATCTATTTGATCAACGCCAAGAGCTTCATCCTTTTTTTTTTGTAGAATATGAGGTTTTATACAATGCTTAGGTATGTGGAATGCTGCTTCGTCGAACTATGTTTGCTGCACATATCCGACAACGCCATGCCGAGCTTTGTCCGCCATCTATGTCCACAGACGATGATTCTGGAAGGCATTCAGGCATCGAGTCACCTGACATTAGCAGAAATCCGAGGTACTCTCCTTTTCATCTTCTCACAACCTTATACATTGTGTTTTTTTCAGTTTTCCATTTTCTCCTAAATTAATGTCTCCTCCAGTTGACAAAGATTCAGCCCAATTAACATTCAATCTGGTAAGAAACTATGTTTTCGGACTTTTGCTTGTATTTTCATAGATTCCAGAAAATGCGAATTGCTACAGAGTTAAATAAGTAATGGTTTAGAAAGGTCACCGAAAACACAAGCGCCGAAGAACGAGGCGCGACCGGCGTATTGACGACATATTGAGTTCTCCAAAGGACAGTAAAATGCACAGTCTTTCAAGGATTGATCCTGGGTACGAAGATAAGGTTTTCTGGCGATTTGATGATCGACCTGGTCCATCAACTCAACGTGCCACACCGAACTTATTGGAAACGTCGACGCCATCTGCGGGTTTATTGAAGGTTGTGTAACTGTTTATGGATGTAGAATGCTGAGAGTAAGGTGATAATTGTGTTATGACAGAACAATTTAAGGAACCCGAACGTTGTGGGAGTAGTGACAGTGTGATAATACGCCTTTCTCCCAACCTTAGCGTTCGAGCTGCACTTACGGAATGCGACGAAAGTTATAGGAAGAGGAGAAAAAAGAAGACCTGGCGCAGGTCTAAGAGGTTAGTGTGATTCCTTCGTACATTACTTCAAGGTAGAAGAAAATGTAGTTTGCTAGATATCATGCCCCGAAACACTGATATTTCGCTTGCCATCTGCTTTGCCACATTATCAGTAGTTGTTGAGCATACTGAATTTCGTACGAGTCATACGAGCCTGAAAGTAGTTGAGCATTTGAACTTGGTACAGTCATATATCAGCTCATAGTAACGTTCAGTAATTAAAATGAAACCGTTGAGCGCAGATCTAGCAGTGCATAACTTCTCTTATGATCTGATGATGAAATTCTGGTCTTTGGATGGTGTGAGACATATTCTCCCGCTTTTTTCATCAGTGCTCATATCTCGTGCTTTGAAGCTACTGAACAGGCTTAATTTCACATTGCTAGGAGCCATCGTGTTATTGTATCGTTAATGTTTTCAGCCGCCGAGAAAGTTTGGAAATTCAATTTTGCGTCTTAAATTACTTGGAAATTCTAGTTTTATTTAATTTAAAGTTATAGTAATGTCCTTGAAAAACCATTTGCAAAATTTTGGCGGTGAAGCGGAATGTTTTTTCTATAAGCATATAAAATTTGTAACCTGGCAGCTATTTTACATACCATATATGTGTACATATATATATATATATATGTATATGTATATATATGCCTACGTAATTCTACGTATTCCTTATCGTGGTTGGATGGGACAAAGAAATCTGTGAAATTCGTTGCAAGAAGGTTTAGGTCAAATCACCAATCTATTTTGCAGACGAGAGCATGAGCCTGAACGATCTTCTTCATCTCTACGCTCACGAGCTATACCTGTTGTAGAACCTCTTCGTCTCAAGTTGAGTTCTGAGCGATCTTGCGTTATAGGTTAGTTTTAATATGGCTAAGAATCTGGGTTTTTAATTGAGACCTGCCAGCAGCTCATTTTCATATAAATATGAGTATTTCCAGAACGTTCTGCGCGATCTCACAGCTCCCCAAGAGAATCCTGCCGCTCTGTTGACGAAACTTTACAAAGCGGAAAAGCTAGTTCGGGAACTCGTGGTTACCCATATGCACAGAAAGATTCGAAAAGAAGTGCTTTTACGGAATTGATCCCATCACATTCTTTTAAACGGTCGGTGACCCAATATACCACCTACCAAAGTTCTGCTACTGTTTCGTCTGATATTGTTGACCCAGCGTCCGTTACTGTCGGGCAACCAGCCGAGCGTGCAGAAGCTGAGCCTAATAGGCTTCTCCTTCACGTTTCCGATGTAACTACCGTTTTTTCACCACCACTACCACTGATATATTCCCAATCTCAAACATCAGCTGAGCGTGTGGTGACTTCAAATTACAAGGCGCGACTTGTTCAGCGAGTTGCTACAAAAACTGCTTTGTTGGATCGAGAAGTGGCACCGTTGGATCCCATTGTGAAGTCGGCTCCAACTTTGGAGTTTGGACCTGAAGAACCGGTAGCTCTAAAAGGTCATGCCGAAGACCATGAATTACTAGAAACTGCTGAAAATCAAAGACTATTATCTCAGCGGAAATTAAAGCAGTCATCGAGTTCTCAGGAAACATGGGAACCGCTAGGAATAAAGAGCCCGGCTTATGGGATTGTCTTGCCCGTTGCATCTAGGCAAGACAACGACGCTGACGACGCAACAGTGGGTTTCCTCACATCTTCACCTGAACCACTGTCAGAAGATGACAACTATATAATAAAGGAGGAAGTCGAAGAGCTCCAAGAGAAAGTGTTGGAAGGAGAAGAGTCATCTTGGAGAAATTCACGCCAGCGTTTGAGACAAAGCCTGTTGGTGAGCTCTGAAAGTTCTGATACGGATCGGAGGACAATTATCACCGTTGACGAGGATCATCCTGATCATAGATCAAGTGATTTCGATGCTGATGTGCAAAAATTGTCATTAGAGCTAGCTGAGCTTTCATATTCATTTGATCCACAACAGAGTTATAAGGCAGATCGTAACTTGGTATTCACAAGGAAGACTTCGATTGATATTAGCGATAGTAGTGACGTTGAAGCATCCGACTCTCAAAGGATTAACACTCGGCTAGTGCATGAAACTGAGCAGGGTGGGCTTCAAATTGAAAGTTCCGTCGAAAAGAGCTCATGCCAATCACCCATACACGTTTCTGTGTTAGATGAAACTTTTGATTCAGTGATAACTCATAAGCGAATACCCGAATACAATCGATCGCAGGAGTCTGGTGAAATGGCCCTCCATCCTTCCATAGAAAATTCTAATTTGAAGCAGAAGTTTGAATCCTCTATTAGGAGCCGTGAACCAACCATCGATACCCAGCAGTTGGAAGCCGACACCCAACAGTTGGAAGGTCAAGTGAGAGTATTGTCTATCGAAAACGATGTCGAGGAGGTGTCAGAACGAGTTACTGTTTCGTCATCTGTTCAGGATGTTGAAATGGATATACAAAGTTTGGTAGGTGTAAGCGATAGCAATGAACAGTGTGGGGATGTTTTCGTTGAGGGCGTAAATGAGAGGTTACATCTACAGGAAGGAGACGGTGGTAGTTTATATGATGAGGACTATTCTGAAGACGATGAAGAATTAGTAAGTCTACATGAAAGTTCTGTGTCGAATTATCCTACATTTGATCAACAGTCTGTATATAAGCAAGTACTTGAGCAACCAGTACCATCTTTAACGACACAAAAAGCAGTTCATCGAGATCCAATTGCTGCCACGCAACCATTACACCTGTACGAAACAGTACACTCTGAGCCGTATAAGCACCAACAAATCTCTGGAGGGTGTGCAAACTCTTTTCATGATATTGTGGGATCTCGCGAATTGAGTGTTCAGACGGTTTTTGCAAATAATCATGGAATGTTAATGCAACATTCTGAACCAAATTTTCAAAGTCGTAAAGATAACCAATTCGAAGCTGGTTCATCTAACGAGAAACCTCTTGTATCTGTGGGATATCTAATGCAAAAGAACGAAAATCTTCCCCATTCTTTTCCTTTACATAGTGGTCGCAAACTATATAACTTTTATGACGCTTCACAACATCAAAAAAGTCAAGTGCAGCACATTGAGGAAGTAGGTAGAAACTACTCGTGTTATCCAAATGTTAGCTATCAAAGTGAACCGATTTGTGGGACAGTTCATGAAGAACACCCTCGAGGGGTACCGCAAGAGATCATTCACCATCAAATTTTTAAGGGTCATCGTAGGTACCAGGAGCAGCCGATGCATTCACATCGACATGCAGTTGGTCAGCATGATGTAAATACTACAAGAACTATACCAAGAGAGAACGGCCAAGTGCCGCGCAATCATGTTCTTCAAGTAACCTCTCCGTGGAAACATTCGCTACTGTCACAAACTGATTTTCAAGGTGCACCACTGCAGAATTTCTATACTCAGCATCAGAAGTTACAAAACGACCTGCAACGTCAACGGTTTTCATGTCATCAACCGCAAGTATTATCTGAGGAGGTGAATGAGTTCATGCAGCGAAAACAACCAACAGAACTCATGGAAGACGAGATGAGGGCGATGCGATATATTTATTTGATGAACGAGCAAAGAATTGCAAAAAAGTTATTGGCTCAATCAGACCGAAAAATTCAAAGGCCACTGAATCCACCTGCAAATTTGATGTGTTTGTTTGAGCTTCCTCCAATTCAAGTGGAACCGACAGCAATACCCGAAGGAGTGTCGAGAAGAAGAATGCAGGTGCTTGTGAAATTTCAGTTATTAAACTTTGTTTGCTTAATTTGATTTTCTGATTTTTAACCAACTGCATTTTAGAGCGGTGTTATTCTGAACAAAATATATGTTGAATTTGTATTGCTCATCGTAAAAGATAAAACAGTAGCGAGCAGTCATAATTCAAAAGCAAATTAAATTTTTGTTAGTCATTGGAACTATGAGTTGTTAAAAATAGCCTTTTGAATAGTAAGGAGGAAGTAGTTCCTAAAAGATATGCCATGCATTTGACTTTACTCACCATCGCTAGAGATGATTGAATACATATCTGGCCTATACAATAGGTTGCGGTGAACTAACGATCTATTAGGTCAGTGCTGCTGTCCTCCACAGGTCTGCGTCGAAGAGTTTGCGGCGCGGAATTGAATCTATGAGTGTTGTAGGGCATCTCTTACTATTTTGTTACATTTTTGTTTATGGCCACCAATTTTAGCTGCCTTTGGCCAGAGGAAAGCAACAAGTAGCATATCGAGCATTATCTTGGCATAAGTGGACTCTAAGCTGGGAATCTCATAGGAATGAATTGCTGCTCATTTAACATATGTTCTGATGTCGTACCATCTCTGTAGATCGCATTTTGACAGTCACAGTGAGGAGACAAAATCTTATGACATCCTTTTACACTTAGTTTTTCCAAGGATTCCGCATGAATTTTAGAAATGTATAAACCAAGTGTAATACCATGTGCAATAGATGGCAGTTTAGTAGATGGTTTTGTTGTTTTTTAAATTCAGTGTTTCAGGAACAAATCCTTCCACCTTACTACCACGCCCAGTTCGCCGTCAGGAATGGTCCGTGTGTTTCTCCGCTTAATTCTGTAAGTGAACAATGCGACGAGATCCAGATTTTGCACGAAGTTATGAACCTAGAACTTCTTGAACCTCTTGCGACATTAACAGTGCCGCCCAAAATACAGAGTAATGTTGTGGAACCACAAAGAAGTCGCAGTGCATCACAGATCGAAGGACCGCATCCAGTTCCAAACACTTCTGAGATGAGGATTCCAAATAGGGATATCAACATGTCGCCAAGAAGTGAATCGGACATGAGTGCTGATGAAGTTCTGGATTTAAATAGTGAGCAGTCTGTTAGGGATAACTCGGACGACTCCACTGACAGCGAAACAATTCGAAGAAGATGGGATCTGAGTCCAAGTGTTTCCCCACTCACGCTAGAGGCCCTTACTTCAGACGTGAGCTCTCCTGAGGGATCTGATTCAAGTGATGACCAGCCCGATGTTCCAGTTTGGTCAAAAATGTCGAGAAAACACGCTAAAATAGCTATAGCGGTATGCAGAAATATGCCAAAACGCTTCCAGTCACTATGTCGACGTTTCGTTTGGCAACAGGGCATTACGTATTTGTTAGAGAACTTTTGTCTTCAAAAATGGGAGATTCGAGAAGACCATGATGCAGAGTCAGTGTGGTTCTTTGACAGAGATTTCAATCGGCGATTCAAACCTTTTGAGATGAGGGCAGGGTGTCTATCCGAGATTTCTGGTACTTCAACGAAACCGAATATTAACGTATTCTACGGTTTCAACATTTGCGCGGACATACCGATAAAACGCTGTCGGAAAACCGTTAGGATCGAGGATAGAACAAGTTTATCGTTAAGTTGGTGAGTAATATTCGATGTTGAGAAAAGTTCAGAAGTTCTTGACGTACTAACTATCGAACACATTCAACTGTAGCCCTTCTCAGTGTACTCTGTCCTTTTACGGCTAAACGGTAAATTATCTATTAGATGGCATTATAAGTAGTTAAACAGGTAAAGAACAGGTTAGGAAAAAAGTCGATTAATATTTCTCTCAGAATTTTATAACCTTGTTGAATTGCAATTTCACGTTACGACATGATTGCTTAGATATTCATATGGCCTTCTCGTGCGAACAGAAGCATTTTTTCATTCGTTTCTTTTTCACTGGTTCATCTTCCATAGATCTGCTCGAGTTTGTCAATGGCTTGTTGGTGTTCCATCCACAAAGACGTTGACTGTTGGTTAAACGAACGTGGTTTCGTAAGGACCCTGAGGTAGTCGTTCTAGGGCTTTACGATAGGTATTTCAATTAATGCAGCGCGATCTGCCTCCGAAGAAATCAAACCAGGTTCTCCGTTAGTATGGTACTCCTTTTCATCCGTAACCCTATTTGCTTGTGCTATCGAGTCCGCCAATGGATGTCTGCTCCTCTTCGGTATTCTCGTTAGCAAAACGATGGTTGTACGCACTCATCATTCATCGCGTAACCTTCCCTCAATCGAATAGCTCTGTGCACCAATGTAGTGCGCTTTTAAATAGGTGTAGCGATATAGCGGTGTCGCTTTGGTGTATACTTTTATTTACTTGGACAATGGCCCGTCCTCACTGGTTGTGCGGGCCCCAAAATAATTTCAATTTTTTGGAGTTTCGCTTGTTTAACTAATGGGGTTCCCTGGAGTCCTGAGGTCAGCCTAGCCAAAGTCTGCTCGAGCTCGTCACCACCACAGGTGGTCGCAGCCCTTCTGGATCAGGTGGAGATTTGCCACCATGCGACTAAGTTAGTACCAGGACGGTGACGGATCTTGGTATTGGTTTACTCTTAGCTTGGCTTCCTGATGGAAATGCCGGACTCGTTCTCAGCTTGGGAAACTCTGCTTAGGGGATGAATCCTTCCGTTGTACATCGAGGCTGACACCCAGGAACACCTCTCACCGTAAACCGTCGCAAGAAGTGTATACCTTTACTCATTGGAATAGTGAATGATCGGTGAGAAAGCTGTGTTGTTTCAGTACTCTGACTGTTGCGAGTACCAAGCGTTTTTTTGTAGTGTGCATAATATTACCTTCAGACCTTTACATTCTTCGAGTTTTTCGATGTGCATGAGCTCCATGAGGAAATATTTCCCGCGAAATCTTGGTTGCTGTTTGATTCATTATGTTCTGCTTTGTCTCAGTTCTTCGAGATGTAATGCTCTAAGTTGATAGAATGATATTTATCGAAGTCGCATCTGTTGATCATTTTTGCAAAAGGTTGACGCAGGATGTCCTCTACTCTTTGGACCTTTATTCAAAGTGTTCAGAGCTCTCCCCCCACCAATTTTCTGTTTCCTGTTTCAATGTTTTTGCTTGACAAACGTTTCCGCTTCCGGCTTGTTTTTGAGCTAAGAATTTGCTTCGCACGAGTTCGAAGGCCTCCTAACTTTCGTCACATTCTTCCGTCATTTCTTCGCCCTTGTTCCAGTTGTAATAAATCAAAAGGCGCTATTGATAGTTCATATGTTATATACGGTTGCGTGCTCCTTATGATGACTGGAATTTCTGCTTTATATTCTGGTTACCGCGAGCCTTCACACAAGAAAAGACAGTAGTCCTATCCGACGCCAAGTGCGAAACACTGTCATAGTTAAGTAGACATCAATTCCTATTGTCAAATGTGGAACCGACGTGCGAATTGTTTGCACCCTTTTTGACTCTCATGTTTAGCGATGATGTTTTATTATATCAAGGAGACGAGCAGCGAAGAAGGTTCTGGTCCGAAATTTCTTATTCTTGTTCTTTTGTCTTTTCTATTCTTCCTTTGAGGTAGTTTGGTCAGGCTCCTATAGGTCGTCTTCCGAGTGATTACCCTTTTATTCCCAACTTCATAAAGCGAGATTACACCATATTTGGTATGATCTACGGAATAGAAAAAAAACGTGGTGGCAATGGTGTAAAGGAAGTGCGTTGAAGTTTTCTATCGAATAGCCGACGTTCGCTGACCTTTGTGCATTAAAAGGAAGTTGGTCGAGTTACTGTAAGATTTCTAGAACGGCAACAGTTTCTCTTGCTGTCCACCAATGGCTCGTCAGGTATGGTCTCAGAAACAGCTCGAGTCCAGCCTAGGGTGCGGCCATCCTAATTATCTGTTGTGTTCCTAATAGAATATAGTTGCTTATTCCTTTTTTAATAGAAGTCCTTTTTAATAGAATGTTTGGTAACATTTTTGAGTTATGCTTATTCGTCAAGCATCTTATTGTGCATGTATTATTCCTAAGTGGTGGGAAAAAATTATTCCGGTTGAGGTAAAGCTTCCCAACGAAGTACCGAAATTGCTTGATGAGACTTACTGAGTGTGTGAACCCGCGTTATCATGAAGTTGACCAATATAGGCAGACTAGAACGATAGTTCTAGATGTCAGGCTCTCATAATGCATCATTTCTTCCAAATCTCACCAACAAAGAGCATTCTTCTGGTGGTAGCCCCATCTCAGCTCACATGTTGATAATTCTTCATGAAGATCCACTACCAAGGCACCAACGCTTTGATTTAATAAACGCAGAGCGCTCAGATAGCATTGTCGCAGACAATACTTGGACATTTGGATACTTGGATGGCTCGTCCTCACTGCTTATGTGGGCCCAGCCTAGTCTCCATGGTTCCAGAGTTTTGCTGGTTTAGCCACTGTAGTTCAATGGAGTCCTGAGTTCAGCCTAGCCAAAGTCTGCCCTAGGTCGGCACCGTCACAGACAGTCGCCGCTCCGTTGTGAATCAGAGGGAGATTTGCCGCCATGCGACTAGTGTGATACCAGGACAGTTGTGGATCCTGGTATTGGTTTACTCTTAGCTGGACTTCCTGATCGAAACGCCGGACTCCCTCTCAGCTTGGGAGATCCTGCTGAGAGCGAATCCCCCGCTGTACATCGCAACTCGACACCTAGGAACACCTCCCAGCTACTATGAGGCGGTAAACCATTGAGGGGCAATATCCAGCAAAACGTTGTTTCTGTACAGATGAAAAGCAATGATTCACAGACACTGGTGCAACTTTTTAAGAGTTTGTAGGGAATCCGTGAAAGAAAAATAATTGCAGGGACTGCTGCAAAACTTTGTTCTTCACTTCATTTCGGCTCCAGGTTTTGTCTTGTCGTGAATTTCTCGTCTTCAACTATTTATGTATCATTTTTAATATAAACTGGCTTTTTATTTTAGCAAAGAAATATTAAGAGACGTGGAGACAACATGTTCTGAGTCTGAAAGCTTCGATGAGTATGTTTTAAATACCTTGTAATTTCTCTGTTCTCATCTGTGTATTATGGATACATCCAATTCTAATCTTCTCAGGTCAGAAGGCACTTCAACCGAGTTCCAAGATTCCAGTGATGATGATAGTTCATTTGACAGTACCTATTCGTAAGTGACTTTCTGATATTTCGTTTTCTTTTGTGTAATGAAAGTCATTTTAGCAGTGGCAGGAAAACTTGTCGTGTTACGGTTCCATTAAGTCGTCCTGTTCATCTTCCACAGAGATTATCATAGTGGGGATCTCTTTAATTTTTATTCTGTATGCAGCTTAATGGAATAAACTTTTTTCAGTGAAAAGCAAGAGTTTATTGCGATGAGTTGCTGCAAGCAGTTTCTTCAACAAATGGTTGCACGTAAGAAAGGCGACTTTTTCACGTATGTTCTCCATTACGCTTTAATGGATAAGTCGTTGAAGAAATCTTATCAACGCCGATAACCTTCTCGCTTTCATGCTTCTTAAATTTGTTTTTAACCAGTGTGGTGTAAAAAGCCTAAACTTCTGAAAGGACAAGGTTCAGGTCTTCTGGTAGAAGTGCTGTTCAAGTGACATCGATTTTGGCTCAGCTATTCCACGAACATCGTTCTGCTTACGAGCTAATGATTGCGGATATAATTCCTATACCTACACCAGATCAACGTGAAATTCCATTTTCTGATGATGCGGAGTGGGTGGCAGCGCGTATATTAGCCATCAATCGTGCTCAGAACAGGTTGTTTGTTCCATGTAAGTGATTAATACATACCACCCATGCTGATTTTTTATAACTACTGCTAGCACTAGCTGAGAGACAGGCGAAAAGAAGGATCCGTACGGTGTGGTGGTAAACTCGTTACTCCCCGGAAAGGAAAACAGCGCGTTCGTTCGCCACCTCAGGCACCTGCTGTCTGGAGTTTTGCAAATCCCTCAGCATCATTGAATGTTAATACCGTTGTAGAATGGCGATGTCTTGGTTGTGAAATTTTTGTACAGCTCACGAAGAATCTTTATGTACCGATTAGGAACTCCCTGATCAAGGGCTTCCAAGACTGCTATCTCAACTGAATCAAAGGCCTTGTGTAAGTCGATGAAAGTGAGACAGAACCGTCTTTTGCACTTTCGTGATACTTCAATGAGTCTTGTTACCACGTGGATGTGGTCCATCGTACGAAATACTTTTCGAAACCCTGCTCGCTTATATGGATGCTCTTCGTCTAGTGTTTTGTCAATTCTATGTAGGATGACTCGAGTGAAAAGTTTGTAGACGAGACGCAGCAAGCAGGCTGGGCGATGGTTGCCGATATCGTGCAGGTCACCCTTCTTGAACAATAACACGGTCTTATTGGCCTTCCACTGAATAGGGGCCTTGCATTCAGACAGGTAACGTGTGAAGAGTCGAGCCAGTGTGATTACGAGGACTGACGGAAGGTTCTTCAGGTGTTCTCGTCTTATCCTGACTGGACCTGGTGCTGTTCGATTTTTCACCGACAAAATGCCATGTTGGATTTCGGAAGGGAGAATCGGTGGTACAACATATCCATCCTCGTTTATTTCATATGACGGAAGGTGAACATGGCTATCGAAGAGATCCGAGTAGTATTCTTGAATGATTTTCTCCATTGCCTTTTTGGACGCTGTAAGTGTTCCGTCTGGGAGTCGGAGTGCAATCATCTTGGTCTTGTAGTGGGCGAGGCTTCGGTGGGCTTAGCGAATTGTTTTCGCAGCCTCTTCGGCTTCGACCATTACTGCTACTCTTCTCTCTTTACGATCTTCTTACATCGCCTGTCTGCATTGTTTTGCCAGTTCGGACGTTAGTTCGCTGTTGCGTGCTGCTCGTGCGATTCCACGCTGGCGTATCAGCTTGAGTGTTTGTGGAGACAGACGTCTCTTGGTGACTTTCGAACTCTGAGCTTTCATAGCGCTAACGTGAAGGTTTTGAATGAGCCGATCGTTTTTGTCGTCGATCTTATGGAAAACAGCATCTTCCCAACAGCTGACTAATGTATTGAATAAATCCCAGTTTACGGTGGTTCTGGAACTTCGGTTTTGGAATTTAGCGGCTTTTTCTCCTTTCCGCGAGAAATAGAATCTTGCACGAAGGAGGCGGTGGTCTGATCCCCTGTTGAATTTTAGGACGACAGCGAGATCGGTTAGACAAAACTTTCTATTTACTATGAAGTGGTCTATTCGTTATGGTGCTCTCCACTGGGAGACTCCCACGTCCATCGTTGAGGATGGGGCTTCTGGAACTGCGAATTACCATGGCTGGTCTCGGTGGTCATGATAAACTTGAGAGCCTGTTCGTTCCGTTCTAATCCGTGGATCCCAATGTGGCGTTCTTCAGACGTTCTTTTTGATTCAATCTTGGAGTCGAAATCTCCAATGATTACCTTGAAGAATGTACGGTCTTCTCTGTAGTACTTCTCCAAGTCCACATAGAACGCTTCGACTTCGTCTTCGTCATAGTTTGATGTCGGCGCGTAAACGACGAAAATTGTCAAAGCCGGTATTGGTCCACACCATTTTAATCGTAAATGTCTGATTGGGGTTGTTAGTTGTTCGAATGAATCAATGTTCGTGGACAATGTAACGAGAACACCGACGCCCCCGACTCCTCTACTGTTGCATGTTCAGAGGAACAGTTCTTCTCCGGTGTCATAGACGGCGTTGAATGGGTGGTGTCTTGACGTCTCGGCCAGGCGGATGACGTCGTACTTTATCCTTCTTGCTTGTGTGAGGAAGTCTTCTAGAGGACTCGGTTGCAGGTGTACGTGCATTGTAGGTACAAATCGTCACCTTAGTTCTTCGCGGTCCAGGCAGCTTCCATTGGCCCTGAGATTTTAGCAACCTCTCCGTACTCATCCTACCCAACGCTGCCGGATCGGGAGCTCTTTCAGGGTCAGTGGAATCAGGCCCGTTTATTTTACTGTGTTTAACTTTTGATACCTACACATAACTTGCTGGGCTCTGAACGTGGCGCTGGGCATACTGACGGGTAGCTTGCCGGCTTGCCAAGCTCTCCCAGAGTGAACATGGAGCTTATTTGTTGGAGGCGTCTCCTAGCTGCCTTCCTTACACTTCCCTGTGACTTGATTGCAGGCTTAGGTCGAACTGACTCGTAGAATACAATCCGCCGGTAATTCTTTAATAACTACAATACGTATGAATTGGAGAGCATTAATGAGTGTATATGAGCCTACCTTTTCGCTCCAGAACTACATATTTGATTTTCTGAAGCATTTACCTTTTTTCATTTTATTTGAAGTAGATTGTCCGAAGCTTTCACAGGAAAGTGTCAAAATTTTTGATACAAGTGTACCCGTTACAAATAATAGAGAACACTGCATCTCGGTGTACGGGATCTCGGTTGTTCAGGTTCTTTGCTCAAAATGCAAGCCTGCTGGACAAAAGTATACATTCGTTGATTCGAAGAAACTAGAATTATATCAGTTTTTTCTACATATGACACGTCTTCATATCTTCTGTGCGGATGGCCTTAGATTTGCATTCTATTCTTTCCCATGCAACTATCATCTGCAAAACTCTGGACCGCAGGTGTCTATGGTGGAGAACGAACGCGCTATTGTCCTTTCCGGAGGGTAACGCGTTCACCACAACACCATGCGGGTCCTTCGTTTCGTCTGTCTCTCAACTATTTCTATCGATCTTTGCCGCAGCAATCACCCGTCAGCAGGATTGATCTGGGACGCCCAAATCGGAAAGGACAATAGCGCGTTCGTTCCCCACCATAGACACCTGCGGTCCAGAGTTTTGCAAATATCTCAGGAACGTTGTGGTTGTATTTCGCTTAGTACCCTGCAGCGAAATTATAGTAGGCAGAAAATAAAAAGGTATAACATATCATCCGCAAAGATCCTCGAAGTTTTCGCATGTGGATTCAGCTGCTGCTTAAGGATTTCCATCTTCGTTGTGAATATCGTTGAATGCTGTCGAGTCTCCCTGCAATCCTGAGATAGCCACACTGGCACGTTTACGCTTAGAGTGAACTGTTCCCAAAGACAGTATCAACTGTCCGAACCTAAGGGATAAGAGATTTTGTAAATCCTGGTTGGGGCAGAAGAGCATTGTGCTCATAATGAACGGAATCACTGCCATTGCCTTATCCGCTTCCTTCCTTTATTGTGATGCAACAATAAAACTTGTAACTTGTCGATGGAATGTGTACATTCTGATTTGTGAAAAAAGTAAAAGATGTCGATTTAAAGTAAAAGACGTTTTTGTTTTTGCGACCGTTCGTGCTGTACAGGTTAAATGTGAGAAAGTAGCGATAGCTAGCGCTGTAAATAGTTGGAAGGAGTATGATTAAGGCTTGGTGCTGACACAGAAGTTCCTTTGTTTACTGGAAATGTTTGTATCCTGTCCTATCAATATTTAGCATTCCCGCCTTGGGCAGAAATGCACAGGATGTGGAAGGTTTACGGCCATCTGCAACAGTTCGCTTCGGTGATTGGTGGAGATTACGAGAAATTTGTTAATGAGTGTATCAGTGTGGCATACAACCATTACTACAGACTGTAAGAATATTTTTAGATTCACCATTTGATATTGAGTTCAAGTGCTTTGCTTTATTTCCTTGACTATGGGATAGATTTTTTAAATTGACTGTTCTCGCTATTCAGTAAAAATGGGATTAAAGTGGCTGATAATATTCCTGGTGACCTACTTGAGCTATGCTTTGCGATAACTTCTGAACGAATGCGTGAGCACACGGAAAGCGTTGAAGCTGAAAAGAACAAACCTGGAACAAGAAGGAATGCGTCCAGGAAAAGGTAAAGTTTTGCTGATTATTGGAAATGTATTAGTATTCCTTAGCTTTTGTTTACTGTTTATTATTATTATTTCCATAGCAGGGATGATGTGAAGTGCAATCACAAGGATACCGTGATATGAGCAAAACTCGGAACTCTAGGTAAACACTGAAACCGCGGCTACCCTTTCCAGGGGCTCACGTGTTATTCATTTCACTACCGAGGTCCTTGTTTTGCCCCTCTCTCAGTTAGTTTTTTTACTTTTTACCCTAGCGGTGCCATCAGCCGTAACAATATGAACAGGTGACGGCAATTGGGCACTGAAATCAGTTAAGCTGGAGCCATAGTCAAAATCACAGTGTTTAACTTTTATTTTAAAAGAAAGGGTAAAGGTCCCGGCGTTTATCAAATCTAACGGCCGGTAGGTGGAGCAGTGGTAATGGTAGCGTTAAACAGTCGATATTCCATGGCTCCGCAGCGCAACACGCCAGTGAAGTTCCGGATTTCTTCGGTGATACCAGACTTATCTGCTCTTTTCCGACCAATCCACAAGACCTCCCTTCTGGCGGACATCTGAGAAGACGATAGCAGCACTATCCCAAGATTCCAAGGAGAATTGAATCGTCCAACACTCGGCAGTATTCATGAAGATGGCAAAATCCTCAGTTTTCAAGTGAACATCTTTCGAAATCCGAACACTTTTGTTGAATATGGATGCAAGGAAACGAGTCGAATAAAAGAAATGCTGAGATCCGCACAATATGTGGCGTCAGGTGATATAAAAAATTGCCATGCGGAGACCTAGCAGCGTAACCATTCAGTGAGTGTTCTTTATCCTCCTAAAAAAATTTGGTAGCAACTGGTACACATGACTGGCAAGATGCATAATATCAAACCTGTGACCACGTACATATTGTATGACAGCTCTAGCCAATGCGCAACACATGCTTTTAAGCAGATGAATACATGGTATTTGTTGGAAATGCCCGCTGGAGTTCTAAAAGGTCAAGTAGCGGTTGCAAATAATGCAGTGGAAATTTTCAACATTTTTTAAATAGGAGAACGGATGGAAACAATTCTCTTATTTTCCTACATCAGTCTGAAATTTCTCTATAATACAGTATCGTAATGTTGTTCTTTTAGGGTGCCACTAAAACGCCGTGAGGGATTGTCGTCGTTTCCAAGTCAACCAGCAGCAAACCGTGAGCTTTTGTCACGTTGTCGCCGCGTGTATGACGAGAAGAGGCAGACAAAGCGACGACGTTGGAATGCAATGCGTTATCTGCACAACGCCTTGCCTGGTGCTGTGATCGGTAAATAGTAATGGTTAGAAGAATAGTTGAAGGGCCAAGCGAGATTAACGTGCTGTCGTGACTGTCGCACAGTCCTATTGGCGACGTACTTCGGAAGGGGATTTTTTGTTTCCTAACTTTGAAAATAGGGTAGAATTAGAAATTACGTTGTGCATTTTATTCCCTCTTATTGATATAGTTTGCGGTTTAAAAAATGACAGCTTTCTGCCGAGTCTAGCATTTGTTTTCCAGAGGGCGAATATGTTATGAAACAATTACTGCATCGTCAGTACAAACCAAAAATCCACTGCTTAGGATTCAAAACTTCATTAAAGTTTTGAAATAGCGTCAGTTCAGCGACCTGAATACATGTAATGGAGTCCATTTAAATAACTAAAAGGTTACCAGATGCCGACTAGTTTTAGAAGGGATTGACGTATTCGATATGGCACAGCGAACAAATTTGTCTGTTGCCGGTATATTTGGTCCTGAACACAAACTTGGGCTTAATGATTTACCGTTTGCGTCAGAAATGGATAACCGGTGAGCAAAGCATTTCTGCACTTCTTTTTTGTAGATCCTGAGAAATTTATGGGTGATCTGTTTTTAATGGGCTATTTACTCTTCTCTTTGTGTTAGTAAACTCAGATATCCAGAGCTTTTTAAATATATTGCAGCAAAATCGCCATAGAAGTCCAACAGAATCAAGCCTCTTTTCTAGAAAACAAATGAAAAGAAACAAAATTTTTTTGGCAGGCACTTCACAGTGTAGATAAACAGTTTTGCAATGTTAGATTAGAGATGAGCCAGAATGTAAGGTGCAGTATTTGCACAATATTCCTACCCGCATTTCTACATAAACTTAGACCAGCCTATCTGGATATGGAGGAGCTGCTCAGTCTCATGAAGGATACATTAGCTGTTGAATTGGATACAACGGTCGATCACGAGGGGAACCTTCAGCCAAGCGTAGATTTTCTCACCGTGGTTGGTCTTTGTTGTGTATTGGAAGCTTATTACTGTTTAAAAGTCAGTCTTTCAAGTCATACTGTTATTGTTGTTTAGCGCGGGTTGCACTTTAAAGCAGTTACTGAAGGTGGCCGTTGTCATTTAATGGTATCGCCCGCATCCATTCCTGTGCCACCTGTTAAAGTGGATCGTTATGGCAACATGACGTCTATTCAGAGGGCAGCTGTTCCAAATAGTGCGTTTTCTTCCTCTTTGTTGCGTTTTATTTGCGCTAACATGTACGCGACTACGCTTAGTTTTATGTGGAAGTCCCATTGTGCCGATTTATATGGAAGCTGTACAGAAGTAACCCTTTTTTCTTCGCGTACCTTGTGCATTGAACTGAATGCATGTTGGCTTCTATGTCCCCACGAATGGCCATGCCCCTATTGTTTGCTTTATAATCCGATTCTCGCAGTATTTT
The DNA here is from genome assembly GCA_900624975.1 of Angiostrongylus costaricensis. Classification (NCBI taxonomy): domain Eukaryota; kingdom Metazoa; phylum Nematoda; class Chromadorea; order Rhabditida; family Metastrongylidae; genus Angiostrongylus; species Angiostrongylus costaricensis. Next base: position 188,525 of record UYYA01003932.1, read on the forward strand.
TCTCCCACTGCCGTGGATCTTTATTTTCTAGGTATTTGTTATATTGCTTATGTTTTTTCTTTAATATTTTTGGAACATATCCGGGGGCACGTGAAGCACAGGTTCAGTGGCTAGAGGTGCATCGCAAAACACAGTGGATCGATAGCTGGTTTGATCCCGTGCTCCGGTTTCACCAACCCTTCCATCCCTCTGGGTTCGGCAAATTGATACTAGACTTGTGTGGATGGATAGAAGTGCTGCCGTGATACATCGGCAATCTCCCATACAGTCATTAAATGAGGTAATTATGCATTAAATCACTTTTACGATGCTTGCTTGTTTAAGTCGAAGGCATGACCTTCAGATTTTCTTGTGCTTCTTATAATATACGCCGGTTCCATACAATAAGTGTGGTTCTTAATAGCGATTCGGAATAAACAAGCAATGAAAGACGCTTTAGAGAAGGAAGAAGTTTTCATTACCTATCGAGGAATATGCTAGAGTCAGATCGGATGATGACGAAGATGATGGCAGTGAAGTAGATGTATTCGACGATTAGTGGGGTACATAGTGTGTTACCTTATGAAGGCATGATTTTCGATGATAATAGAGTTGAAGTAAAGCAACCGTTCCTGTTTGGATGCATGGAATCAATACATTTTTACGAATTGCTTACGCCTTATATTTCTTAAGTGCTTCTAAGAAAGCACAATATTTATGGACAATGGAAGGAGATGACATGGGATGGGTGCCGGACCTAGAAAAGAGGTGAAAATGTTCATTGGTTTCTGTTTTCAGATGTGAGTTGTTCAACTGCCAAAGTAGGGCGAGTTATTAGAAATTCTACTTCATTTTTTGGGTCCGATCCTCTTTATCCAAGGTAATGACAAGGTCCAGATTTGAAAGGTTGTTGGAACATTTCCACTCATGCGTTTATATATCACGCAAAAGGTACAAGCATGGATCAACAAGTGTTTACACATATGGATTATGTTGCACGCCTGTTAAGGCGACTCAACAACTGGAAGCGTTGATGGGTGGTGATGATGAAGCTCATCAACAAATTAGTATGTAGGTGTTCCTTAACTGAGAGACGGCCTGAGGGGGTAACCCATCTGTTTCACAAATGCAGAGCGAACAGAAAAGGATTACGAAAGCAAATCATGCGACCCTCTTCAACTCCAGATGTGTAATTATATCCATGCATATGACCGCCTACATGTTAGTACTGGCATTTATTACATTTGAATTCTCATCACTTCTCGTATTGCTTATTTCGCCTTGTTCACTATAGCATTGTATCCTGAGTTAATCTCACGGAAGATGCGTGGCGATAATCATGGACAGCTCCTTCGCTCACTTGAATCTCCACCTCTTTCTAATAGAGACTGTGAAATCTCTTGGGAGAGTCAGTGTCCCACTTGCTTACGGACAACGGAAAATCTTGGTATGTTTTTTTTCTAAGACAACAACTTTTATTCTTAAGTGGAAACCTGATTTAAGTGACGATATAAATTTGACTTGAAACATTGTTGTTTCCAGTCGATATGGACTTCGCTCGTACATGTCAAAAAGGGTTGCCGGAGGAGCTACTACAGAGGTTAACGGTGTCAAAGATAAGTACCGCTAACACTACGTACGGACCATGTAAAGTTCCTGAATTGTTAGTTGGTCTTATATTGTCATTTATAGTTCAGTATTTGATAAGTTAATCTGGTCAATTTTTAGATTGACGTATGAAGATCTTGCCAAGTTGTTGGTCAAATAAGTAAGTGGGTCAAGGAGGGTGATCCGGGTATTTTTATTAATGTTCAAATATTTTACAGTGTTATACGCGTTGTAATACTCTGTGCACATACACTATAAATTTTTGTATTCTTTCTTTGATGAGCTTACACGAGGTTGGTAATGATATTTATTTATTTTCGGCTAACGTTTCGACGTCTTCGTCTTCCTCAGAGCCAATGATCCGAGTCGATGGTCCATGCTTGTTGTTCGTCTCGATGTTGCAGCTTCGCCTTCGTGTCGAGTCAAGTCTTCCTCAGTGAGCGATCTTCTCGAAGAAAAAACTATAAATTTTTTTCAACTTCTTTTTGAATTTTGACCAGAATTCGACAATATACCCTATATTTCCATGCTTTTAAATTATTGAGCTTACAAGAGGTTGATAAAGCTGTTTATTTGGCTAAGGTCTCGACGTCTTCGTCTTCGTCTTCATCAGAGCTGACGATCCTTTTCGATGGTCCACAGTCGTTCCTCTTTTCGATGTTGCTTCCTCATGCTCATATCGAGTCGAACATTTCTCAGTGGAGCATCTCTCGAATGAGGCATACTGAGTAGTGCTATTTTATACAGGGCGGTTGCTGTTGATGTATCTGTCCTTCGGTAATAGTTTTTGAACGGATAATTTCCTCATTAGTTGACGGCATTGTGTTAACTAGCACATAGCAAAAACAGAAATTGTAAACTATGTTTGCTTCTTCACTTTTCCTTTATCAAAGAATAAGTGGTTACATAGAAGGTATTGGCCAAGATAAATCTATCGGCGCAACGAATGCTGATGTATGTTCTAGTCATTGGTTGAAAATTTGTTTACTGTGTAATGAAAGTGGATGGATTCCATGACTCTGTACCGCATTGGTTTCAGATGTACCATTGTTTGTGCTCGAGGACTGTAGTGGTGGCTGCGATGGATGCACCTGTGTGGTAGTGACCGTTGAGCCGCTCACTACTTAGTAATAGTTTAGTGGTGAGAATACTAGGTTGTAGTGAATATTAGGTAGTGTAGAGACTATCGACTAGTTGTTGTCTCTGCTTGACTCTCGAAAGTGGATCTGTTTCGTGATTCTTATTATTTGATAGTTCCGTAATATAGGTATTTACCCTTTGACGTTTGAAATGCTGTGAATTGCGAGTCAAGAAATAGGTGTTGTAGTTCCATTGTATTACAATTGATCTGTAGGCTATGATTGCTAAATGAACCAACGACGTGGGCTCTACGTGAGGGTTTTAGAGGCTGACTTGCTCCTTTAAATGCAGCGCCACACGATATTGAACTGCTAGCTTGGACGAACTGTATCTGCTCGTTCTTCACCACGCGGATCTTGTAACCGTTGTCTTAACGGCGTAAATCTCAAACTTGGGCAATTAAACCGTCTATACTAATATAGTAATAGCGAAAAGGAGATAATGAGTATAGTATAAGTGGCGCGGTGATAACAGAATTACCAAATAAGCATAAGACAATGAGTAAAAAGTCACCTTGAGGTAGGAGAGTAGTTGCATTGGCTATGGGGTTAATATGAGAAAGAGATTTCGTATAAAAGTACAATTTAACCTAGAAAGGTGAAGGGCATATGATAGCGCGGCACCAATGGGTGCCAGATGGTTGTTAGCGCGAATGATGTACTGTAATTAGCTACCGTACTAGTAGTGAGGGATGATGTCGAGTACAATGAGATTAATGTTGTGAGAGATAAATATAGGAATAAAATAGCTTTAACGCACGTGTTATTATTAGGATGGTAACAAGAGTAATGCGTAGCAGTGACTAGTACTGCTTGCATTTATGAACAGCCTAACCACTGAGATCTGCAATGTATAGTGAAACGGGAATGTGAAGAAAAAGACAATGCTTAAGCCAATGAGATGTTAACATACAACAAAACTACAAAACGTTGCCTAACTCTTACGGATACAATGTCATGATAAGTACGTATACTAGGGAAGGTCAGTGACTGTCTAAGAGGTTTCCTACAATGGAGTAAGGTAGAGCAATTCTATGACAAGAGGTGAACGAAGATGGCATGTGGCAGGCACGCCGACATGTGAGCTTTACCAGCAGACCGCGCTCCTTTTATACTACCTCGGGTAGCCGGCAGGTGGGTACTGTTGTTGACCCTTGCGTCGTCCTCGTATATCACAGTTATGGTGGCAAAGGCATGAACATAGTGTTCCATCTGGTATTGAAGATGTATGATATTGTTTATAACAACATATCCTTTATTCTTGACAGCCTCAATTTGTGGGTAGGTGGGTAGATGCTGCTTATCGTTGGTGACCGCTCGTATTGTGCGGATAGATGCTAATTATCGTTGAGTGACCCGCTATCGTTGTTGTTGTTGTTGTTGTTGTTGTTGTTGTTGTTGTTGCAGCTAACTCTTTGGGTCACATCTGGCTAGGCGTCAATCACTATCAGAAGATATATGGAATAAAATTACTATAGAGGATACTATTTTTTACTAGGTAATGTTTATTGGTCCACTTGTCATCAAGGACATCGCTAGTTATGCAAATGGGTCGACTATATACAACACATGCCACCCTAGGAAACACCGTTTAATCTACAAGTACGGCCATTGGGGCTACTTATAGGCCGTGTTTGATGCCACTGCATCATTTTACAGTAGTCTTAAGCACCATGAAAAGATATGTCATTGACAAAGCAGAATCGCTAAAGGAGGAGTTCGAGTAATGGTTGGTATATTATGCCTTACATAAGTGTTCACCAAAAGTTGTTTCCATTTCGGTCTTCATTGGATTGCATTCCTCTTGAAAATTGCGTTCTCAGATTTCTTGGTTAAGAGTGCTAACTGAAAAGCATTTCGTTGTAACGCTCATGATCAAGTTATGATCAGAATTAGTACTGTAACCAAGATGTACAGTAACCAAGACTACGATGATTGTACGTCAACGTGAGACGGCGGATGCATATGCATGTTCGAGAATACAGAATACAGGATACACGAGTATCAGACAGACTGGGAAACGAGCATGTAGGACAAACAAATACAGCAGAGGATTCACAGATAACGTTTTTTCGTTAGCAGAAATGTTTGTCTTCTTATGTCACCCTCCCGCAATGAGTCAGGTGGTATTCGTCAGTATTCAGTATTAGTCAGTAGTAGTAGTCAGTCAGTATTCGGTGGAAGCTCAACCATCAAATGAAGAACTGCTGTCATAGAATTTCTATCTCAAAGCAGTGAACCCGCTTCCAATTCACAGCGACTGGTGACTCCCCGGGATCAGAACTTCGAACGCTCAATCATGGTTACTTTGCGATGTTAATGCTCGAGAAGTGTTTAACATGCAATTGAGAGGTTACAAATCTTAAAGCCGAAGCTGAAATCACGCACACGAAAACTACGAGTTTCCATACCAGTCGTTATAAATTAATTGACAAATGAATGGACCTCATAGGACCTTACGATGGATAGGTGGATAGGGATAAACGAATTAAGTGTAGACGCCTACTGGACAAGATCATTTGAACCAAGTTATTCTTTGAAATATACAAAGTAGCTCAACTGGACCGGTTTGGAGAGAGAACATAGGTTGCACCTAAACGGCAGCACACGGCAAGATTTTGAAGTTCCATTCGAACGATTTACTCAGCAACGATGAATGGCACTTAAGCCTTTGATTCCGTTTTCGATGTTCTACACAACTGTGTTCATGAGGCACCGCGAAATTGTGTAATGTAATTTACAAGTTAACAACAGTGGTGGTTTTTCTAGGTTTAATGATTCGCAAGCTATTGCTTTCAATAATGAGAGAACTAACCACCACTTATTTCTATGCGGATGCCTTCTAGAGTAGCAAAAGCGTTAGTGCTTCTGATCTCTCACAGTGGAAAAGGAACATCACTTCATTAACTGTACATGCATCACAGTACAGAGAAAATGTGGAGAATGAAGTACGGAACTCGATTTATAAGTAATAAAGTGCGTTGATTTAGCTACAACATACTACACATAAGTCAAAGAGACATTTCTTCTTTCATCCGTAGCAAAATTGCCTTCCGCGGATCAGTTTGGGCCAGTCGATTAAATCTGCAATTTATTTAAAGATCTGCTATGGCATCAGTGCACTTTACTCAACCATAGGTTTCAAGCAAATACCTCCGTGTAGCATAGTCGAGGTAGAATGATGCTTTCGCTAAATAGTTTTTTGCGCCAGGTCGACGATATAGAGCCAAAATAGCGCGTCCGAAACCATCGACGATTACTGCATCAGTGTAAAACGCATGAAATGTGTGTAACGCTGCTTTTATGCAGTCTTCTAACTGGGCATCAACTTCGGTTACAACCACTGGATGTTTACACTGAAACCACTTCTCGTTTGCGATTCTGTGCCGATTGAAAATGGCTAAATCAAACGTTTTATCATATGTCACCTTCAAAGCACAAATTATTTGTTCTTAACACTTTTTTAGTTCGAATCTAATAATTCAACAGTAAAACTTCAAAATTCAAAAGTTGCATTAGTCTACTGATGCTATCAGTAATTTCAGTTAACTCGTTTGCATAAGGGCGCGTACAGCGCAGTGATCGGAGGCGCCCTGCAATACACACGTGGAATCGACCCCTGTGGCCATAACCCACCACGCCCTCCATCCCTCCGCGATCGGCAAATTGGTACCAGACTTGTCTGGAAGGATAGGCGCACTGGCTCGATACATCGGTAAGCCACTGCAAGTCATTGTAAAGGCCAGATATGCATTCAGTCACCTCCAACAGTGCTTAGCGAAGTCGGAAACATGACGCATTCTGATCTACGCCGAACATATTAAAGTGCTTTCGTTCTTTAATGAAAATAGACAGTGAATTGTGTTTTGACTGACAGAGTAAATATACGCTCACTTCAACAATTCGAAGAAAAACTGCTTGAAGTATGGCAAGAATGTTAGCGGTGGGGGGACCACGACCAATTGTTTTCTGTTCCAAGATATCCAGTATGGCCGCTAGACCTTGTGCATTCACTACCATATATGCACACAAATGGGGCGAAAGAGCTGACAATCGGTCTGCAAAGAGTCATATCTGTATAGTAGATCTTTTTCTACGGTTTTGATATACCGAGTAAATAAATGCAACGTACTAAGAATGAACGCTCCCACTTTCGAAATGTACATCTTTGAGTCGAAAAGCATGTCGACGGCATCGTGCATTCTTCAAAGAAGCAAGCTTGATTAAAACCAGAAACAAACTTCATTATAACAAAAAACCAAACGTCCAACACAAATCCTATATAGAAAAAAGCCCACTTAGCCAACACAGGACGTGAACTCAGGGCTGCATTATCAACAATAGCGCTGGGTTGCTCAGCAGCGATATTTCCCCTATAGGCAGCCATAAATGAACGTCTCTTTTGCAAATGTACGCGCAGGCGAGCTCGTTCACGATATCCCCTGAACCATGCCTAAAATAAAGTGACGGAATCGTTTTCGATAAAGGTTTCACGAGATCACTACTCTGACCTGAATTTTAATAGCAGCTGTAGTTTGATCACGAATCGAAGGCACACAGCAATGAGGTTCTACCTAAAATTAGCCTATAGAAAGAACAAAAACGTTATTAAACTTTGTCGATGTTGTACATATGATCGAAATCATTAGAAGTTGCAAACTTCAAAGAAAGAATAGGAAAAGGTACTAAGGAGAATACAAGACCAGGTTTTTCAAACAAAAGCTTGAAACTTTCGGCTTGATTAGTCTTTGAGGGATGCGCCATGCAATCGACTTCATCAAACATGGAAGGGTTAGGTCAGCCTGAACGCTGGATCAAACCAACGACTAGTGTGTATGCCAAGGCACCCTCCAACTACTCCACTAGATAAGCTCTCTTTGTGTGATGGTGAACCTGACCATATAATGTGTAACACTTTAAAACTCACTCTTTATTGAACCATTTTCCATGTAGTTACCTTACTAATACCTAATTTGCAACTATTTTAGGTTTACTGAAATAGTGAATTAGAGACGCGAGATTAAAGAACGAAATTTGCACTGCTTTCCGCAATGAATTCAAGTGGAAATACTCCAACAGTAACAACTCGAAATCTCACCAAACCATTAACGAAGGAAGCGCTTTCAACCTTTTAGTGTATACACGCTTGGGAAAGTTTAGAATCGAAGATATGATCTTTCATGAGAATATCTAGTGCTCGCATCAGCAATTCACAATTACCGTTTAAAAGCTTAAACCGAAGCTTACTCTCAAAAAAGAATTTGATATCTCTCACGAGAACTAAATATTAACTGTTTAACTTCCGTTTGCCATCTGAAAGACATTTGAAAACGTAAAAAAGATTGACAAATTATTGCCATATGAACGAGCGCATCCCTCAAAGACTAATGTGAATACTACTTTTAGCTTCATCAAATCATAAAACAACAACCCTACGGCATTATGACGTACGATGAAAGCTGGGACCCGCAAGAAAACTGACAACGTTGAAAGCAGTGGTTGGACCAAAATTAAAAAAACTAAATGCTTTCGAACACCGAATTTCAGCCAAAAGAATGTTATAGTGATTTGCTTGTTTGTGATACAGATATGAAACCACCTCCTATAACTTCCAGAATCCTTGCTAAAACCATTAGAACAGATAAGCATTGTAAGAAAGTTGAAAAAATTCTCTAAAAGCTGGTACACTTGCGACTGCTGCATATCTATGAAGTGTGTCGCGCGATAGATGCTGTCGACAGTAGTACATTCGCCACCAACAAATAAGCTCTATGGCCAAAAGAAAATCCCGTTTATGTTGCTTTTTATAAGCGATGAAGTAAGCGTAGCTATAAAACGATGCTTAAGAAGGGCAGGTCTAGAGGAATCGGTAGCGATAGTTGAAATACCACCGGCTACTCTACGTCGCCAATTCGCTACTCTAAGTTCGCAACCGCCTGTGTGAAACAACAAATTGCGTAATTTTCCCTTACGGCAGGGACGGTGATTGCATGAGTTCAGGTACGATATACCTGATCTCTTGTAATAATTGCGGAGATGAATACATTGGCGAAACGGGCAGACCTTTGTGTATCCGTGTAAAAGGACACCTAGATGGTAAACGAAAACTAAGACAAAGCACCCCACTAGGCACGCATAGGATACAAAAGCATAGCGGAGACGATTTTGAAGTAAAAGTCAATATCCTTGCACAGGAGTCCAAAACACCAGCGCGAAAACTCCTTGAGGCTTTTTGGATCAATGCCAAAAACCCTACAATGAACAGCAGGGATGAATGCCCGGAGGTCACACGCGACCCTGATCCCGTACGTTCGCATCGATTTTTGATGTGGGATGGTGCAGTCGTCAACCACATGCGACTATAATCAGCTGTTCTAAACTTCCTCATTGGAAGTCACGAAAAAGCGGTGGGTTTTTCGAGAAGCTGTTGATCATGTAATTACCAAACAGTTTTTCGTCTTTTGTAAGTGTTATTGAAGCGTTTGGCCTAGTAGATTGTATATCAGTATACCCTTCCAGGCTCTGAAGAAGGTGATACTGCCGAAACGTCAGCTACCGTTGTATTGTATTGTTTTTCTATGGAAGTAAATGTATGCTGTCTAAAAACCTTGCGATTGCTGAACAAAAAACGACACATTCACATTCCAATGCCGAGGTTAATAAAAAGTCGATCCTAGGAATAAGCTCTATGTCCACTTTGGGAAATACTGGCAAGCTACCCTTAAGCAAACCCAACTCCAGTTCCAGAGCTCAGCAAGCTATAAGTAGGTAACAAAAGTTAAACACAGTAAAATAAACGGACCTGATTCCTCTGACCCTGAAAGAACCCACGATTCGTCAGCGTTGGGTAGGCTGAATACTGACTGGACGTCAAAATCTCAGGGCCATTCTATGCTGCTTAAATCGCAAAGGACTAAGGACGATCTGTAAATGCACGCACACTTTCATCTGAGTTCTCGATAGAAACCTTGACCAACCAAGCAAGAAGGAAGAAGGACGATGTTATCGGACTGTTTGACACGAGAAGATGCCAGTCATTCAACGCCGTCTATGACATCGGAGAAGAACTGTTTCTCGGAACATGCGATAGGAAAGGAGTCGGCGGCATCACCGTTCTCGTCAACACAAGTTTGGCAATGAACACCGATTCATTTGAGCAACTAGCAATCCGAATCGAACGGGTACGATTAGAGTGATGTGGATAAATACCGACTCTGACAATCTACGTCGTTTACGCGCCGACATCAAACTATGACGAAGAAGAAGTCGAAGCGTTCTATATGGACATGAATCAATCCTGTCAATCCTGCAGAGAAGACTATACATTTTCTAAGGTCATCAATACAGATTTTAACGCTAAGATTGGACGCAGAAGAACGTCTGAAGAACGTTCCGGTTCTTCAATTTGGTCCAACCCATTAGAGTCCACGGATTAGAATAGAACGCGAGGTGAGCAGCTGTCTGAGTTTATCACGACAACCAAGATCATTCACAGTAATTCGCAATTCCAGAAGCCCCACCCTCAACGCTGGACGAAGGAATCTTCTAATGGAGAGCACCACAACGAAATAGACCACATAGTACATCGAAGGTTTTGTCTAACCTATGTCGCTGTTATACCAAAATTTTACATGGGACAAGACCCATCGCCTCCTTCGTGCAAGATTTCATTTCTCGTGGAAAGGAGAAAACGCCACTAAATTCAGGGAACAATGGATCATTTATTGGCTCCCGTTCGGGTCACTCGACGATCAAATGGAAGATGTTTACAGGTGATGTCGTGCGACGTCCATACACAGCACAACTGATGACAAAAAGCTTAAGTTAACCTAAGAAATTCTGCCTCACCCACCACATTCGTTGAACCTCCTACTAGCTAAATACAACTTTTTATGCTTTAAAACAAAAATAACCCGCTGCAGAAATTTGGAGATTACTGCTTCCAGAACTTTTAAGCTGTCGGGCTTAAATGCGCAACTTTTTATATGGCATAAATGTGGATATTCTAATGAATATATTGATTATTAAAGGCGTATTTGATCAGAGTCGCTAGGAATAGGCTATTATTTTCGTTATACTAATACTACGGCTGGATGGTTCCTCCTAACGACCTGCGTAGTCCAGAACATTTCCCATTTTTCTCGTTCCTTTCTATCGTTGTCCGCAATAATAGTTTGTTTTTGTATGGTAAGTCTTGTTCTGTACGCCAAACAGTCGAAGATACGGCGGGCCGGACACGTAGTGCGTATGAATGACAACCGATGGTCAAGAGCCGTGACTGGAATACTCGGGATGTTAAACGTACTGCAAGAAGACCAGCGACCCGATGGTCAGAGCTCTTCACGAAGAGCCTACAAGAAAGACGTGATGCTCGACGAGTCCCTAGAGCGAGCAAAACCAACTGTGGTACTCTTGCACGCGACAGGGAAAAATGGAAGATTTACTGGCTCCTGGTCGAGTCACTCGACGACCAACGAGACTACAGGTGATACAGGTGACGGTAAGTCTTGAGATTCCACGACCTACAAATCATTGTCCTTCGATAACTTTAATAATACAGCTGATGTGTCTAAACTTAATACATGTCTTGTTGGTTGGTGGTTGCTTAAGAAAAAACTATCCTCCCGTGAGTCAGCTCGTTGCCTCTTGTACAGGAATTATCTACAACACTAAAAAAGGGAATCAACGTGAATCCCTCTCCAATTAAGAGAAAAAAAAAGTCTAACAAATTTTCAAACAAACCTGTTCTTCAGTTATACTTTCCTTACTTTCGGAGTATTCCGACAGTTTACGTCCGCAAACCTCAAATCTCAAGCATAGTTCCATAATTCGTAAATTTTCCATTATCAATATGATAGTTCTACGTAAATTTCTTAAAGCACACCTTCAATACTTTCGAGCAGAACTTTTGCAGACGTTCATTCTGACGTACATTATACTGCAACTCAAGAACTTGCCTTAAGTCACTAAACTTATCCTAAAAGATAAAATCGCCATGAGCAATCCAATGACATAATTATAAAATCTCAAGTATTCATATCTCTTCCAATGCTGATGATTTGCTTTCCTGACTATCCTTAAAAACAAGGCTTTCTTTCGGCAATAAACGGCTAGTCTCAGCTGGTTCCTGTTTAAGACACCGGCGCGCAAGAAAAGGTCGTCCACATTGCTTAAAAAACCGTTGATTAACACAATGCTACAAAACATTTCTCGCATGTGTTATTGACTTTGGAACATAAGGGGTCAGTGGACGGAGGTTATTGTTTCAAAGAAAAATACTGAAGTAAAAATTCCCATGGTATACGACATTCACTCATATGATTGTCGCTTGCCTGTGACAAAGAGCTCGGAAAACCACACCACGTCCCAGGATTACAGTAAGAATCGGCTCCACCATCAATCAACCACCTTAATAAAGAAGACCAAAAATTTTCAAGCAGCAGCCGAACCTACCTGCGATATTTAAAGTTCTGAGAATAGCGGTGCGAGCAAACGAAAGAAAGAAGTGCACAGAACGTACGATGCTTGATGTCGGGTTATATTGCACAAGTGAAAAAAATACTTGATTGCCCCTTATTCATAAAAAATACAAGAAGTCGCCTATTTCCTTTCCCTCGCAATTGTTGTGCTCTAGGCGTTGTACTGTGAACATTCATCCAGCAATACTCATTGAGCACGATAGCCGTGCGCTATTTCCTCCACTGGTCGAGCACCTTCTCATTTAGGTGTCACACAGGTTCGAAGATTCCAGGTGTAGAAATATCCGTTACTGCTGTCTGGTCAACGCTGAGGAGGTTTTTTTCTAGCATCAATTTCTGGATCTCAAATGGGAACCGTGAGACAACATCAGAGAATTTTCCTCTACCAACCCCGTTATGACGAACAGATAGTAATTCCTTCTTCTTCATCGAGGGTGATAGCACAATGTTTCATTCACAGAGATTCCAATGAAATTCATTTTAAAAAATTTTCTTTGAGTTCATTCCAAGAGTTTTCTGCCTGCACCGTTTTGAACTCTCTTGTAAAAATTCTCTGCAACTAGCATTTATTACCCCTGCATATTGACAAGTACACGAATAAAAAATTCACAGCAAGTGCAGATTAAAGGCCATTATCACCTATTGCAACTATTCTCATACTCTCCTGTTCCTGCCACTACTTCTTATCCCCGTTTGATTCGAATCAAAGAAACCCCATTTTCTTCTTTGTTCCACGGAAGAACATTTGGATCAGTGCTTTGAATTGCCACTGAATTGAATTGAATTGACAATCGGAGCATATCAAATTTACGCAAGAAGAACAAACCAAGAACTGGCATCCATTCTTAGCCACCCACATAAAGCTTTCAAAAAGTGGCTACTTAAGAAAATGGTATCGAAAACGATGTAGTAAAATATATTAGTGCAATACCTTCCCTCTCATTCTTCACTTTTGAAAAAAGCACTCATCAAAAACGCGTACTGAACGACTAAAAGTGTGGACACAGGTGAGGAGGAAAAGAAGCTATCGCCAAGCTTGGCACGAAAAGTAGCCATCTGCAATGGCTACGAAGCAGGAGCCATTCGAACCAGACCAAAAGATGGGGTTATTCCCCAAAAGTGTTTCAAACCTAAGTAAGATCCTTTTCAAGGTACCTTTCATATCAAACGAAATAAGTTACCTCATAAAGAGGTGCCTGAGAAAAGGTGATCTTGAAAATTCTGAGGCAGTTCTTAATCTCCATCCAATACTCTACCACACCGTCGGTTAGTTCGCATTCGCCTCTATGATCGCTTGTGCAGCTCAGAAAATTGTATCACACGTGGTCCGGTGGATGCCAAATTGATTTCCTAACGAAGGTAGGTTTCACTCGCCTTCCCACGTAAACAACATACGGGTGATCCCGCAGGCATTTTATTTATAAGTTAGATATTCATTAAAACTTAATATAGATATTTCACCGGATCATAAGACCGATGTTACATAAACTAGGTCCAGGTTCTAAGGAAAGGGAAACGCCAAAACTTCAACCATGGAACAATGGCAACAAGAACAACAACGACAACTTATACCAACCCCGCACCGGCTCAACAAGGGCAGTTCGTAAGGATATATATCATGTATATATATATATATACATGTATATGTGTATATATATATATATTTCACATAACCCGTCATCACGTCTACTGCGCCGATCTCAGCACTTCTTGCATTGAATTAGTTTCTTACATCCATCATCCAGGAAGGTTTTCCAACTTGTGGAGTACGGTTTCAGCTGCTGCTATAGCACTTGGCGTTCTTTACGAATATCAAAAAGCGATGGTGGAATCTACTCTCCTTTGATTCTTGGAAATAGGCGTGCTCAGGCGTTCCCACGTGGAATGGAGGACAGCGTTGGGGTATCGAGTCAGTGTTGCTATCCTCCCAGACAGGTCTGGTATCAAATTGCCGACCACGAAGGGGTGAGAGTCAATGAAGTACCAATGCATAAAGAAGTTTTGTAAATAGCAACTCCAACACGCAACAACCTCAATGTTAGTAGCAGCTTTTCCCTTCACAGTCCATTCTATCACTCGTTCCTCACGCATTTGCTTACGATGACAGTAATGACGAAAAGCTCCCTGAAGCATCGTAAATAAACCCAAGTAAATGCTACGCACAGTAGAAATTCCGTGACATAAATGAGTTCCGTAGACAGAAAGTCTAACATGTAAGGAAGAAACCTGAATGCTAGTAGCAGCTTTTTCCCTAATAGCGCATTCTCTCAGTCGTGCCTCACGCATTTGCTTACGATGAGAGTAATGACGAAAAGCTCTCTAAACCATAGCAAATAAACCCATATCAGCACTACTGTGGCAGAAATTACGTAACATAAACGAATTCCATAGACATAAAGTCTAACATGCAAGGAAGAAACCTGAATGCTAGTAGCAGCTTTTTCCCTAATAGCCCATTCTCTCAGTCGTGCCTCACGCATTTGCTTACGATGAGAGTAATGACGAAAAGCTCTCTAAACCATAGCAAATAAACCCATATCAGCACTACTGTGGCAGAAATTACGTAACATAAACGAATTCCATAGACATAAAGTCTAACATGCAAGGAAGAAACCTGAATGCTAGTAGCAGCTTTTTCCCTAATAGCCCATTCTCTCAGTCGTGCCTCACGCATTTGCTTACGATGAGAGTAATAACGAAAAGCTCTCTAAACCATAGCAAATAAGCCCATATCAGTACTACTGTGGCAGAAATTACGTAACATAAACGAATTCCATAGACATAAAGTCTAACATGTAAGGAAGAAACCTGAATGCTAGTAGCAGCTTTTTCCCTCATAGCCCATTCTCTCAGTCGTGCCTCACGCATTTGCTTACGATGACAGTAATGACGAAAAGCTCTCTAAAGCATCGTAAATAAACCCATGTCAATACGACCACAGTAGAAATTTTGTAACACAAAGGAATTCTACAGACAGAAACTCTAACATGCAAGGAAGAGACCTGGATGGTAGTAGCAACTTTTTTCATCTCATACACTTTTCTCAGACGTTCTTCATGCATTTTCTTACGAAGAGAGTAATAACGGAACGCCCTCTAAATCGTCGGAAACCGAAATAATGTTTATCAACGGAGTTTCTAAACGTATTCACTTTTTATTTAGTGTCTAAGCCTTTTTTCTCGGCGGGCTAAATTCGCAACTACGTTTGCAGTGGTTTCATATGCTATCCGCAGACCAACCCGAGGCCCTTGCTTTGTCTCACCTATGTTTTTACTCTTTCTTTTAGTTAAGAGATCGTGATTTCGACTGCATCCTCAGATTATGTGGGTACAGTGACGATTTGTGTTCCCCAGAGCATTACCATTGATGGGTGGTTGTTGATACTACCAATATAGAGTAAAAGCATAGCTGAGAGAATGGCAAAGCGAGAGCCTCGGTCAGTGCGGTGAGTAGCACGCGAGCCTCGAGTAAAGGCAACTGCGTGTTCCGAGCCCGTCAGTGGTTCGGAGTTTTACTTATATCTCAGCATTCATATGGTTGTATTTGAAATCATACCCTGCCATGGAAAAAAATAGTCACTAGATTAACAAAGAAAGTTGAATCGCTAGTTTCTTAGATGACTAAACTAACACGAGTTTGGTAAACGGCTTTATGCTGATAGCGTTCCGACGTCTTCCTATTGTTCAAAGTCAGTTTGGTTCGAATCGATTATCCATAGGCTTTCCTTTTCGCAATGTGGATCTTTGTTATCATATCGAGTAGCGTCCAGGAAACTGCAGTAGCACCTTTCTAACGGAAGTGTCCTCAATCGGCGATGCTCCTTATGCAGGATGGTTGTTCATCTACTGCTACCCAAAATGAGCCACTAATCTGCCTGTACAGTGGCAATGCATGTTGCAGAACAACCTGATATACCTAATGTGTAAGAACGAGTACAAAGGAATGATTGAATGCATATTTGCTGTATACAGCGATTTCCTGTGTAAAAAGGAGTGGCAGGTAACGACATTCGAGCGTTACTCGAGTCCATCGGTTTCGACTCGATGGCATAACGAAGACCTACATTACGAGAACGAACACCTGAAGACAACTTATTCGTATCAATTGGCCGCTGATAAAAAAGAAGACGTCGAAACATTAGCCGAATAAAACCTTACGAACCTCGCATTAGCTTAACAAGCCATGAAGCTAAAAACCCAAACAAGTAGTAGCTCAGAAGAACTACTTTCTGGTGTACCTACTTGGACATTTGGACGGCCCGTCCTTAATGGTTTTGCTGACCCCAACATAATCTCCATTTTCTCGGAGTTTTGCTGTTCTAGTCCTTCTAGTTCTCTGGAGTCCCGAGGTCAACCAGACTAAAGTCTGCCCCAAGTCGCCACCACCACAGGGAGCTGCGCCCTTGTAGATCAGAGATTTGTCACCATGCAGCTAGTTCGATAGCAAGGCGGTGGTCGTTCCTGGTATTGGTTTACTCTTAGCTGGGCTAAATGGAAACTCCTTAACTTGTTTGACCTTGCCAGGGGGATAAATCACGCCAGTGTACATCGCAGCCCGACACCCAGGAACACTTCCCAGCTACGATGAGGCGGTAAACCAATGTGAGCAGTTTCTAATGTACGACATATAAAATATGGACTAGCTCGACAAGGTCCACAGACATGCACACACACAAATTTGCTTGAAAATAATAGTTATGGCTGAAACGAAATCTATGTTCCAATTTTACAGTTACACAAAATGTTTAGTATATAATTGACGGACCTGAATCAGCATAACAGCACGCTCAAAACCAACTTGCTCAGCATAAGGCGTTAAACAGTTCTTGGTGTGATGAGCTCGCGAATTAGGCTAAAAGTACTTGAATAACACGGTCAAGATAAACCTCAGAACTGAACTCAACAAAAATACTCTTTCGCCGTCTACGCCGGAAAAATACCTGAACTGCCAGTTCGACAAGGTTACCCTGAGGCTCCCTCCTCTCAAGCAACTTATCAACTATCAACTATCATAAAATTGAGCGCGCAAGCATCGTCGAAAAATAAACCCTCGACTATAGACCAGGACTATTTTTTTAGTCAAAAAAAAAACCATGCGAACCCGTGACAAGCACACCTTACGCAAAATTCTAATGACCTCCAATCGGACACTTTAATAACCCTGCAGTAAAATCAACAACTTTTTGTATATTACAGCACCAAAACCGCCCAAGATCTTTCTATAGTCATCGAAGTTAACCTTTTAACCGTTCCAATCAATTGATAGGTATTATACATTTCAGCGAATTTAATTATGAACTGATATAACGCCGGTGTACACATGGAAAGAACCTTTCCATACTTCTAATAAATATTATCGAGGTGTCTCAACCATTCTTCAGCATTCACCAAATATGTTAAAGGAAAATCGTGGAGTGAAACATGCAAAAGCGAACACAAGAAGGCATTTCCTTTTCCATTGAATAATAAAATGTATTTAGGACTATAAGCATACCTGGAGGCTAACATTTACTGATGTACAGAATACTTCTTCAGTATGACATACATTCGATAGGTCCAGAATATGTCCCCCATGCTGAATTTCTCCCAGTTCACTGCAATATAACTTTATTCCGGCTTTTTATAAGTGCGTAGAATTAAAACCAACTTTCTCAAACTAGCGGATAGTATGTCAGGATCATCATGAACAGCAACAAGCGGTTTAGGAGTTTCAAAAATTGAACTTCTTTCCACTCTCGGGGCCAAAATGAAGGTATCTTTTTGGATCTGGTTGCCAATATCATGCACATCCACAGCTGCACGTCGTAGCTTCCATAACTTAAGCATAGTACTCTCGATATTCGGAATAAAAATGAAGATGGACGACGAATTTTCAGTTTGAAAAAAATTGGATGTATACCCGTATTGCTTTGAATAGTTTGTAAGATCTATACGCTCTTTGGATGCGTAATGCAGCATTATGCAGTTCACGTATCGAACAAAGACGCGATAAATAGATATGAGCGAACAGTCCTATACAGTAGTGTAAACCCCAAGGCACATCAAGATTCGATTCAGCCTGCAACACAAAATTGAAACGAAAGATCTGGAGAGAATACAAATTGGAGATGTTCTCGAGGAAAAAAGCTCGTATACACTTACCGCGTTGGCAACTTTCAATAACAAAGAGTCACCAGGATATAGACGAATATCAGGAGCGTTAGCATTGTACATACGCCATGCACCGGCAAAAACCATACCGTCACGGAGATCACTAAGCGAGTCGACCTGAATGTTAACATTAAAAACAGCATGATAAATTTGTACAGCGTGTCCGAAGTGTGTGGTCTCAAGAAACGTAGAAAGCAACTTATGCGATTCCGAATAATGTGAACAAAGACAGCCATTCAAGAATTAGAAACGCACCAAATTTGATAACATCCTTATGTACCCTACCGAGTTGGACCCAAAACTGGTCCAGCATTCATGAAATTCGCTATCGGTACTAATTACGAAATAGCCGAGCTCATTTCAAATGCTGAACGCATTATTCTCTGTTCATCGCTATTTGTTGTTCAGACCGAATCTATTTTCAAAGAAATTATAACTGAGTAGAAAATCTCAATTCTTCGTTGCAGTGTCGAAATGTAGTCCACTCCAGATCAACATCAACATCACAATTAGGAAATGGTGTTGTTACGTGTCCTTCCAACGGTTTACCGCCTCATCGCAGCTGGGAGATGATCCTGCACGTCGGACTGCGATGTGCAGCGGGGGATTCGTTCCCCGGCAGTGTCTTCCAAGCTGAGGAGTTCGGCGTTTCCATCAGGAAGCCTAGCTAAGAGTAAATCAATACCAGGATCCAACACCCGTCCTGGTATCAAAGCCGCATGGTAGCAAATCTCCCTCTGATCCACAAGGGCTACGACAGCCCGTGGTGGTGAAGACCTGAGGCAGACTTTGACCAGGCTGACCTCGGAATTCCAAGAAACCACAATGGCTTAACCAGCAAATCACCGATAAATGGTGATTATGCTTGGGCACGCATAAGCAGCGAGGACGGGTCGTTCAAGTGTTAAGTGTTGAATCAGTGCAATTTGGAATAGCTATGTCACAATATGGCTTGGAATATACTTGCTTCATTCTGACGAAAAGTATTCTTCGCTCTTCGTTTCTCCTTTCTCTCAGCTGTGTTTTATGGCTGCTACCAAGACTCGCATCGTGTGGTGGTGAACTCGTTAGACCCCGGAAAAGGTAATAGCATGTTCGATCCCCACCGCATTCCGGAGTTTTGCGAATATCTCAGTATCACTGTGATAGGAAACAGTGCCCACGCTCTGACCATCTAAATAAGATTCAATTGAGAAGACTGAGAAGGTATACTCAATTTTCACTTTTAGCGCCTTGTTACCGAACTATCACTGTTAAATTAATGCGATATCGCCAATGATTAATAAGCGAACATAGCTTGCTTTAAGTGATTCATAGATTACCTGAAAACTTTTCCCGCAGTGTTGTAGTATCTATACAGTTAACATCTACAAATTTTACAAAAACAACGGCTATAAACGGATTCTAAAAATAAGAAAGCAACTAGAAGGAAACAATACGCGCCTCCATGATTTCTATATGTTATGATGCTGGACACAGATATTATGACTTCCCAGTACAACGGGTTTATTACTCATGGTAGATAAGAAAAACATACGAGAACACCAGAAAAGTGAGGTAGAGCAAACTAATACTGAACTAGATAATAAGCAACGAAAACCTTTAGAAAGAGAGATAAGAATTTCAACCGAATACTAGCCTAAACGTGTTCGGAATAATGCGAATTTTCAGTCAATGAGGCCTTCACGTAGTTCACACAATAAATTCTCTATTTGTTCTTCGCAAGCAGCATGGAAAAAACTGAACGAATATTTGAAACTGACCTTAATTCCCAACTCATGACCGATCTCTCTCCACAACTGAAGAACGAGCCCTTCTGAGGTAACCTTTCCAGAAATCGGTGCAAATTTCTCGCCGTAGAACTTTGGAAATGTCAAAGGCGCGCGTCTCAGAGTAGGATCCTCCTTTGTGCACTGCAGAAAAGTGTTATTCAGACAAGCAGCGATGAACAAACGCGTACTATTAACATACTATATAAATCCCAACAAGCTTCCACAAAACCTCCAGAATAGCGTCACTGTTTCCGGAAACCAGTGCCTCGGGCTTCACAGCTGAAATATTTTGGACCTACTTAGACCACCACTGCAATATTTAAACTACAGCGACCTTGAACGTCTAGTCCTCGGTCAGATGCAGCATGAAGGCAAATCTTGACGTTCCCGATTTTCCTTAGCCGATCACCGCGAGGATCACGCAAACGATTAATTACGCTTCCCGGAGGGCATTCAGTAACAAGCTCGATAGTTTTTCTGAAATATGAACTGTCATTACTTCAGTTAGAGTTAACAGTTCATCTCTCAAGCCACATTCTCTTCAAAACCAATATTTTATATACGCTATATTTTGGTTCACAATGATAGACAGAAACTACTTCATGTATAACTTTATACTTTAACTTGATGCTTGATACTTAAACGGTCCGTCATCACTAGTTATGCGGGCCCCAGCATAATCACCATTTTTCGGAGATTTGCTGGTTAAGCCATTGTGGTTCCCTGGAATCCCGAGAACAGTCTGGTCAAACTCTGCCCCAGGTCTTCACCACCACAGGCAGTCGCAGCCCTTGTGGATCAGATGCCACCATGCGACTATTTTGATACCACGCCGGCGGTGAATCCTGGTATTGCTTTACTCTTAGCTGGTCTTCCTGATGGATACGCCGGACTGCTCCCCAGCTGGGAAACCCTGCCGGTGGGATGAATCCCCCTGCTGTAAATCGCGGCTCGACACCCAAGAACATTCCCCAGCCACGATGTGGTGATAAACCGTTGAGAGGTATACTTTAACTTCTCCGATGATTCACGAAAACCACATAGGAATGAGGAACACTTACCCAAGTATTACTCCGTCTGTAAGGTCTCCGAATTCTCTCACAGAATAGGGGTAGTCGTCTAAGAAAGTCTGGAGAGAGAACAGAGTTGAGCTAATACAAACTGAAAACACCAATTATGATGAAACAAGAAAAAAGAAAAGCCAACCTGCTTGAATGTAGGCTTAAAACCTATTTTTGCAAAAGCTTTATTAAGTGGAGTTCCGCTTCCTGATAACACTTCCCGACTTAACTCGGAAAACACATCTTCCATACACTTAAACAAGTTGAATAGTTCTTACAATAACAACTTCTACTCATCCACTCACGCACCTTAAATGTAGAGCGCTTCGAAAACATTCCAGGGTTATGCTTAATTATTGCAGCTGCCTTCGCTGATTCAACGAAATAACAAAATAACGATGTATACAACAAGAAATGTGAATGTAAAGCTTCTCGACCGGCGTCAGTTATAATTGGTCTGAAAATATCAACTCGGAAAATTTGAGGGTCCTTAGAATTATATATGCGCATTACATATTGATTATGAAGGAAAAAAACCAATTGGACATAGATCTCACTTTCCGCCACCATAGGCAAATTTTTTGTTCTTCATGATCTTCGAGTCCGAGAACAAATTTTTCACTATGAACCGACTAATGACTTGAGCAAATGGTTCACCATCACCCACTTTGATTTCCGTTTGAAAAACTAAAACAAATAAACCATTGATGAGTAGCTAGTGTGTGAAATAAACGCGAATCTTACTAGTCTCTAAACCAAGATGAAGCCAAGCCGGATGGAAGGACAGAAAAAGACGAAGTAGTGTTGTTTGCAGTGCTGAATAAATAATATTTTTGAAGCGAAAAAATGTGATAGCTACTAAGAAGCTGCTACACACAAACCGCGACATTTATTTCTATCTTTTATTTTCTCATAAAGTTATTAACCATTAATAGGCTCGCATATTAATAGGCTGGAAACGGCTCGCATAGTGACAGTGATCCCGTTTATGATGAGCAAGGAGCTGTTACATCACAGGCACTTATCCACGCATCCTTTCACATTCGCGAGGTCGGAAAATTAGTACCACACTTATCTGGAACTAGCTACTCCGCCTAATTCACGCGGGTACTCGACCAGTATTCATCGAGGTTCACAAAAAGAACAAAGATCCTCAAGAGAGAGCCGAATTCGCGAAAAGTTCGAAGACATACTTTGATGATGGATGCAAAAAGACGAATTGAAGGAAAGATCTGGTCGGATCTTCAGAATATGATTGCGAGACATAAAAAGTGAAATGAACAAGCACAAAACGATATCATAACTTTGTAAGTTTTCTTACTCAAGTCTGAGTGCACGTTGCAACCCGCACGTACGAAGAACGTGCGATCCTTCACAATTGAACGAATTCGTTGGGGCACCTCTGAAGTATTAAAAAGGCGACTGGCTCTGAAAAAATTCTACATAGAATTTTATAATTATTTGTAAGCATCCGAACATTTTAGCCAAGCTTACGCCTCACGGATACTGTCCCTCTTCTGTTTCCTTAAAAAATCTGCATAAGTAAAAGGTTTCCTGTCCAGCTCTGAGGTCGTCTTCGGCAACTTTGACTTCAACAGAAGGTCTTGCAGCACTTTCCTAGCTTCTGGAATTTGGTTAATACAGTAGATAAACAAGTTTTCAAAATCCCTACACACAAATTGAAAGAGTTCAAGTTCTGCGTTCACTTACACCCAGTGTCTTACCATTCATAGTACTGCCTATGTCAAGTTCCTCATGTTCGTACTGAGATCTGAGTATCATATTGCACCAGACAGCCATCGCCTTCATCTGACGTTGTGTACGGTCCTCTTTCGATAGTAAATAATCCTGGTCACTTTCAAATATCATCTGCAGCAGTATAGCTTCACCGAAGATAACCTAATCTTTTTAATACCAAACTGCAACAGGAATGCTAAACAAGATTAAAAATTAGGCCTGTGTTTATTCATTTATCGTACTCATTCCATGCGCCCGTATACTACATGAAGTTGAGTAAGAGGACAATTAATGCATGGGAATTGGTGTCCACTGCCCACCATTCTTTTGCACTGTTCAACAGAAGTGATTTGAAGGAAAACTTGCTGTCAAAACCACTTCTATGGAGAAAAACACGGCAGATATAAAAATAACCGTGGTCATCACTTTAACCAGAAGAACATAATAGACACCGCAATAGAAGATTCAAATAATCTACCTCTTCCATAACAGCACTGAGTCCCTTTGCAGGATGTAAAACTTGGACGGGAGTTGGTACACCGCTAGTAGATCTTGAGATGACAGCCGGGATATCTAGCGTTGGAGGACACTGTCGTAATGGCGTGGAGCATATTGGAGTTAGCTTTTGATTATACCCATCTAAACGATTGACGAACCTTTAAAAATTTCGAAGAAACTACCACATATATAATGTAAACACTTACCGAGGTTTACTGAGCTTCCTATTGCTGAAGATTTCAAAGAAAAAGTATCGCTTGACCGTACACAAGAGATGTCAGAAAAGTTTGGCTCAGGAACAGAATACGCTAGCTGTAATCACTGTAGAGCACTCCCATTCACTATAGATAACCGTAATATACCATGTATACAATAACATAGAAAAGGAAGAAAAAAAGAAAAAGATAAAGGTGAAACGAAAGACCCGCATGGTGTGGTGGTGGTGAACATGTTAGTCCCCGGAAAGGGTAATAGCGAGTTCGATCCACACCGCAGACGCCTACGGTCAGGATTTTCCAAATATCTCAGCTTCGCTGTGGTTGAATAAAATAGAAAGTTATACCTGAGAACTAAGCAAGTTCCTACTATCGATTGAATTCTTTTCCAAAAGTGATGCTTCTGTTCCAACGAGATCGATTTTAGGTGGATGATTTTTATGAGCTTAAAATACATGTAAGCTATAAAAATGGATAAAAGGCGGTCAAAAGTAGACGGATTAGGACCTCTATTCAACTTTCTTTTTTGATGCATTTCCTGCAGCTTCTTTATCTTACTTTTGAATTTGCCTTCTGTAGCCTTCGTACCCGGAGAAATGGTTAGCTAAAAAGTCTAGCAATACTAAATGAAAGCTAGTTAACAGTAGTAGACACGACGGAAACAAATAATGTAGAACACCTCTATTCTTTCATGCTGTGAATCACCGAGTGGAACACTCCCTATCAAAGAAGTGTTTGCTGAATTCTTCTTTTTGAAGGCGTCCTGCACGTGGAACAAATTCTAGAAGTAGAGTGTGTACAATGGGTGATTGATACAGCTGCTGTACCTCTAGCTTGCTTCTAAACTTGTAAAATCTAGCAGGTGATGAATGCATCCAACACTTTATGAGAGGTGTTCCTGGGTGTCGGGCTTCGATTTACACCGGGAGGCATTCATCCCCACCCCCAGCACGGTCTCCCAAGTTGAAAGGAAGTCCAGCGTTTCCATCAAGCCCAGCTAAGAGTAAACCAATACCAGAATTCAGCAACCCCATTGTATAAACTAGCCGCACTGTGGCAAATCTCCCTCTGATCCACAAGGACTGTGACTGCCTGTGGTGATAACGACCTAGGGCAAACTTTGGTCAAGCTGACCTCGGGACTCCAGGGAACCACAATGGCTAAACCAGTAAAATTCCGAAAAAGTGGAAATTACGTTGGGGCCCGCACAACCAGTGAAGACGGGCCATCCAAGTATCCAAGTAGTAAGTAGGTGGTAAATGTGGCTCAGATTTGCAAAGTTATATCCTTCAAATTAAAATCTGTGTTGTATAGCTTTATGCGGATCGGTAACGCGACTGATTTGCCGCCTTCAAGAAGATGCTGTCTTTTGGTCTATAGATAAACCGTAAACCGCTGCAAGTGACTATCGAATGTAGATGCCATTATTTTACTAGACACTATATTATTCACAACGTAAATCACCTCATCTGATGATATGGAACCTGGTGATTCGCCATCAACGCTTTGCAACGTCCTATCAGCGTCAAAGATGAAGCGCCGAGGTGTGGTTGAAAATCTGAAAATGTCATCAACATAGCAACTGATAAAGATGTACTGCAGGTCAATTATTAACAACAGGCAGGAAGTTCTTATAGGATAGGAAACAAAACTAGTAACGCCATTACGCTAAAAGATCTATCCTCATTAGAACCTTTAGAAGCAAGCGATCAATATCCAGCAAAAAAAATTGCCACTATACTTGAAAGACAAAATTTATGCACGTCAATGTTACTAGTTCGGAATATAGAGAAAGAAAACCCAGTTATTCCTAAAACATTTTTTCTCCAGCAAGGAAAGCTAGAGGATAAAGGATAAAGCTCTCAAAGTTGATCAATCCCTATATGATGCGCCATGCATTCGACTTCACTAAACATCGTTTGGAAGTGATTGAATGCATATCTAGGCTTTACAATGAGTCGTGGTGGTTTACCGATGTATGGAGTCCGTGCTGCTATCCTCACGGACTAGGATTCCACGTGTGTGTTGCAGAGCACCTCCGACCACTGCGCCACACGCGCCCGGTGGCAAAGGAATATGGCTCAAATAAAGATGTTGCATAAAATTCAGGACTTGCCTCACGGATTTGCGTCGTCCGACCACACTATCGTTCAGCGATTCAGTTTCCATGAGTCAGTAAACTTCGTACGGCCACCTAACGCAATTGGAAAGCTGCAAAATGAACACAACGTTATAAGGATAAGCCATTCATAACAACGATGCGATAACGATCAATTGAACCAAATAAAGAGAGAGACAGATCACTGTTGGAAGAATGCCTAAAAACAGTTCACTTTCAAAAGCAAAATTCATGACGTCCATTGGAAAGCAACGCAGGATTTAAAAAGTGGATCCTCGCGCCTTGTCCCTGGTAACTATGGGCGCAAGATTCTCTGTGGAGCACGACGGTGTGTGAGATAGCTCTTAAAACACTTGTTGAACTATTTTCTCTGCTGATGTGATAAAGTGGAATCGAATGACTGTGTTAGCATCGATATATTCGGCTTGATGTAGTGCGTCCGTTTGGACGCTGTGAAGTGTTTCTATATTTCGACAAAGTTCACAACATGTAGCAGGTGATACTGGTAGACTTCTAAAGAAGTGGCTATGGTTTCGTTGTACTTCACAAAGTAAAATCACTTGCAGGATAGCACTTGATGTTGAGAACTATTGCCCTCGTTAATATTCAGAAGAGAGAGTTCACGAAGGGTTAGTAGAAAATGTTAAGCAAATTGGGGTTTGCAGAAGTGCTTTCACGCTGGACGCGATGTGCGAAGCCTTTCCACAGATTTGGGATCGAGGAATGAGTGCAGTTCATAACGTGCAGCTCGAGCAGGGGGTCAATATGTAAAGATACTTCATGAATAAAAAATTATCCTGGAAAAAGAGCAAAAGTTCTGCAGAACAATGGGAATTGCACGGAACAGAAATGGTACATTTTACAAGTGTGCTACTTACTTGGATACTTGGATGGCCTGTCTTCACTGCCCCAGCATAATTCCAGTTTTTTTGGAGTTTTGCTGGCTTAGCCATTGTGGTTCCCCGGAATCCCGAAGTCAGCGTGGCCAAAGTCTGCCGTGGTCGTCACCACCACAGGCAATCGCTGCCTTTGTCAATCAGACGATTGTAGATGATCACTTACAGCAAATGAAAAAGTCATCGCGACCATCATTTTAGAAGAATTCCACCTTGAGTGATGTTAAGGAACTTCATCTGGGTCTTCTCGGTTGTCGTGTGGAAGGAACTGGCTTTTCATCGTAGGTTATACTGCAAGAAAGTGGTCGTCTTCGTTGTGCAACATGAATTGCAGCGCAGTCTTCATAGAGATGATCTCTTTGGTTCTCATTCAATTCGTAGCAATTAATCGAGTTTTGTCATCGGCAGATCTCTTTCGGATGAAGATAACAACAATTTCAAATGAAGCTGGGTGGTTAATGTTCAGTGCCGTCAGAAGCCTTTCGCGTGGTTTTGAGTAAATGGTCTTTATCAAGCCCATGTTAGCGAAGGCATGGGTTACTTCTGTCAAGATTTAATGATAGTCGACTTTAAGATTTTACAAAAGACATGTAATTTTAATGATGCTGAGATATTTGCGAAACTCCGGACCGCAGGTGTATGCGGTGGGGAACGAACACGCTATTGTCCTTTCCGGGGAGTAACGCGTTCACCACCACACCATGCGGGTCCGTCGTTTCGCCTGTCTCTCTAGTTCTATCGATCTTTTGCCATCATCAATCACCCGTCATCGGGATCCCGAGCGGAAACCTGCGGTCCGGAGTTTTGCAAATATCTTAGCATCATCAAAGTTATATATCGCAATGTACACCCTGCCGTTAAAAAGAGTAGGCAGTTAATAATAAGTTAAAAGTTATTACAAAAGACGTTTAAAAGGATCCGAACAGCAAAAATGGCCATTAAATATGATTCAACCAAATATTTCGCTATTTAGAAAACCCGACTTTGTGTAGCTCCTCAGCAAATATTCGTATTCCAGTTTTGAACTCCTCAGCTACAACTTTGTGCTAGTCGAACACTGGTCAAGCCCAATACGAGCTTCCGTTGCGGATCACTTCCTCTGATGTCCTGACTGGTCGCATAACATCTCGAATTCGTAAATCAATGTTCGTTCAAGGATACATTATGAAACTTGGTTTCTTCTAGATCCACGAAGAAGCGATATGCATTAGCGTGTGAAGAGACTATTACTAATCTGCTGTTCTCTTTTCTACAGCAATCGCGAGGTTGTTATTCAGCACACGTTTAATTCCTCGCAAATATAGCACATACAACGCAACGGACGCCGGCGTTTCGGCGGTATCGCCTTCTTCAACCAGATGCGACTCTAAGCGGTTGTTCTTCCTTGGTGGAAAACAGATAAAAACGGTGGGTTTTCCGAGAAGCCGGCGATCGTGTAATAATTGTCCAGATTTTCATCTTTCTGTTCGCGTTCTTGAAGCGTTTCACCTAGTGAGTTGCGTATTAGTGTACCCTTCCAGGCTCTGAAGAAGGCGATACTGCCGAAACGTCAGCTACCGTTGTGTTGTATGTGTTATATTTGTGAGGAATTAAACGTGTGCTGAATAACAACCTCGCGATTGCTGTAAAAACGAGAACAACAGATTTATAATCCAATGCCGAGGCTAATAGAAAGTCGATCTTAGGAACCATTACTAATGTTACAAGTGCAGAGTATGAAGTAGGTCCTATAGCTTGCCGTGGAAGTGTTGGTTTAATCCTACAATCGCTTCGTACCAAAAATGTTATTTTGCCAATGAGGAACGACATTCGAATCCTCACTAACGGTGCCCTCTCTAGTCGCTGGTTCGATCCTACGTTCCCTGTTGACCAACTTTTCCATACCTTTGGTAGTGGATCGCGAGTCATCGTACACACCAGGTATAATACAACCGTTCACCATCGCAATGCATGATGAAGTCGAATGAATGGCGTATCCCACAGCGATCGATCAAAAGATATCCGCATTGTTCTTTATCTTTTTTTATCAGCAATGTCTAGTATAAACCGATGTTTTGTTCTTCTATGACCGCTTGTATGACAACATCGTGGACGAAATCGCCAGCATGCTGTATACTTGTTTTCTTTCTTGTAGAATTTAACCGGTTGAGAATTTCTTCCCCAAGTAGATGACTTTAGAATCGCTAGCTTCCCATCGTGCAAAAAGCAGAGTATTTCCGTTGAGAACGGTAGCTATCCTTGACATGCATTTATCTTTGGCTGGAGTTCCACATGAAAATGTCGAAGTCCTTGCGAACGTTATGCGGCGTGCTTGAAAATGGCGGGATCCATGATTTTTCCGTACCCAGTTACACTGAATGGGTTAAAAATGCGGAGTTAAAAAACATGTATTGGTTAGTGCACGTTTTATGACTATTATGGTGTGTTATATCGTGAGTTTCTACGATCAAACAATGTATCCTCTTCCGTTTACAAACACCTCTGGCAAAAATGCGACTTGTTTTCCACTTCCTTTCACGCTGTCTGCTCTTCAGTTTCTTCTCGCATTTATTCGTGAGCGGTCGTGTTACTACATCATGGACGGCTACCAGTACTGTGAAGATTTATTATCAAACACAACTAATTCCTCTCATACCCCTACCGATCCAACCTTCCCCGGAGTGCTACTCCTTGTCCTACCTTTCATTTGTAGTTGTATGCTGCTAGTTCTTAACGTACTCGTCTACATCTGCATTCGAAAGGAGATACGACACAGAGTGGACGAAAGTGTGACCAGATGCTTCGCGCTCATGGATTCTGTGCTAGTAAATCTGATACCGACCGACGTTCAACGATCTCTATGCGCTGCGATCAAAGCAAGCCGTAGTGAGAGCTAATGATCATCAAGACCTCTATTCTTTTTGCTAGACTTGTTCAATTCAACTCTTTGTGTCATTAATACATCAGATGAACTATTAGATTTAAATCCCATTTATCGTAAATGATTAAATGACGAAATACGAATAAGTGTGATTTAAGAGATGCTGTAAAACAAAAATATAGCTAATAAAGTCTACCGCTTGACACTTCAGTTTTGCTGAAAACATTTCAATGTCTGTTAATGGTTCTCCGTCTCGTCATAGCGATGAAATGCAGAATGTGGTTGAGTGTTCATCTGCAAAGTACGCTGCGGACTTAGCATTCGGTAGGCTCACACAATATGAGAATAGGTTTGGTACTATCATTGGGCAATCCAAAGCCAATTTAAGAGTAAGTGTAAGGAATCGCCGATGCCTTGCAAGAAACTTGTTTGCAATATCGTATCCCCATGTCGTTCATTGCTCGTGCTTGCGACCTTCAAAGAGAAACCCTCATGAATGTTGCGAGCGAGTCTTTGTGAAAATGGACGATTCATTTATCAAAAACACATAAATCAACGTTTGAATATACACTGAGTATGCAACAAGCCAACCACTTGTTCTCACCTTCGCAGAAGCTGAACTCCTCCAACATCTATTCCTTCTTTGATAAGCTTGCGCGAGGTTGATAAACAATTTTTATTCGGCTAATGTTTCGTCGTCTTCGTCTTCATGAGAGCCGATGACCTGAGTCGATATCCCACGGTTCATCTTCGTCTCTATGTGGCGTCTTCACCTTCGTATCGAGTCGGGTGGAGCATCTCTCGAATGAGGCATATTCACTTGGTGATGCCCTTCTAAGCAGGATGTCAATGCTTGGTAACTTGTTTTTCCCGGACAAATACACTTTGAAGTATACTCCTGCAAATTTTATTCACTAAACTTTGATCTCCTTTCATAGTTCGACATTTAGGGCACGTGTGGCGCAGTGGTCGGACGCGCCCTACAGTACACACATGGGATCGATCCATGTACCGGTGGCTCACCAAGCCTTCCATCGCTCTGAAGTCGGCAAATTGGCACCAGACTTGTCTGGAAGGATAGCAGCGCTGGCTCGATACATCGGTAGGCCACCGAGAGTCATTGTAAAGGCCAGATATGCATTCAATCACCTTCAAACGGTGCTTAATGAAGTCGAATGCAAGGCGCATCCCTCAGGGATTGATCAACACCGGGAGTTTTTTGAGCTTTTAGTTCGACATTCGTGTGAAGCAGAGATATCTGTAATAGTTCCCAGGATCGACTTTCTCTTAACCTCGGCATTGGAACATGAATGTGTCGTTTTCTTGTTCAGCAATCGCGAGGTTTTTAAACAGCATACATTTACTTCCATACTTCCTCATTGGAAGTCACGGAAAAAAGCGGCTCTGAAGAAGGCGATACTGCTGAAACGTCAGCTAGCGTTGTATTTTATTGTGTTTTTATGGAAGAGATATCTGTCTTCAGAGAAGCGGGTCCACGTTGTTTTCACCGCATTCCAGTAAATTTTCCACAATCGAATATGTTGGAAATGGAATTTGCAAATCAAACAACTCCATGTTTCCCTAGCTAATTTTTGTTTACTTGTATATTTACCCATTATTCACTTTTTGTTATTTACTTGTTGTTATTTATTTGTTGAACTACACATTTCATCCTATGTTGCGCGTGTTTTGCACGGACTCCTTCCACATTTACGTGACGATGTGACCTCCATAAGGCTCACACAATGCAAAAATAATGGCCCGATTTCAGCTGCAATTCAACATGCCTCAGATTATAGTGAATTTTATTGTTTGCAATAAAAAGTACTAGAGTTCGCAAATCTTTGCCTTGAGAATGGCAGTTCTCCGTTTTGACTGAGTTTCATTTCCTGGAGCTTCTGACATGTACTCGTTCCAAATTATTGCTTCTAAGCTAATATTTCGAGCCTGAAAGCAAATGAACGGACGGGGTTCCGCCTAGCTTGACGCGGTGATGTTCCCTAATGCATTCATCGTTCATGTTTATAGCCAGACTCGTTCTCAATTTTTAAACATTTCAAATTCCACCTTCAGTTCTTTGAAGACTGATTCTGAACATATTCTGATTGGAATGTACACTGTGTTAAAGTTGCATACGGGATTAAAAATTTCTTCTGTAAATCTACATGGTTCCGAAGTTCCGATATATTCCAGTAATCAGGAAATTGTCATCAGTTGCCAAAAAACTAGACTTGTGGCGAAAGGGTTAGTTCATTTCTTTTCCTTGAATCCGCAACTTACAACTCTCCTTCATAAATATTATCTTTGGAATTCTGTGACAGCTCT
Source organism: Angiostrongylus costaricensis (assembly GCA_900624975.1). Lineage (NCBI taxonomy): Eukaryota > Metazoa > Nematoda > Chromadorea > Rhabditida > Metastrongylidae > Angiostrongylus > Angiostrongylus costaricensis. The sequence continues at coordinate 220,362 of UYYA01003932.1, forward strand.
ACTCAAGTGTTCAAAGGCCCTCACCCCAGAAAAAAAAGAAATTGCGGAAACGAAGAATGTTCATTGCCAGACTTTCTGGATACCAGTAAGCTTTTCTGAAGCAAGTTCGTTGTCAACTTGCCGATGGCGAACGATAAGGCACTTATTTCGGACGGAGCGGTATCGAACCAGTGGGCATTGTGAATGTTTTGCTTAGATGTTATAACCACTACTCTATGTGCGCTCTCTTTTCAAGACTAATTCAATGTCGATTGATTTTTAATTGGAATATTAGTTTTGTTTGTTTTCACCGACTATAGTAGTGCATTGATGCTTATGTTTTGCATAGACAATATATGCTAATGGAGACTGAAGAAATATTTTTTTTTGATTTTTTTTGACATTTTGAAATATCTCGATGAATGCATTATATAGAAATTCATGAAGTAAACTGCTGGATCAGAAGATTCCTGTTCAACGAAGCGCTTCCATATGAATGGTTACTAGTACAAAGGTCATACTGGATAGGGAAACGTGCTGTATCCTGGTACCTTTTCGGATCACAGCTCTCACTCCGAACCACATCTCTCACCTGCCCGCTCATCTCCCTCTGTGGTCAGTTCTGGTCACCCTTCTCTCCCTGTCACCAGCAATACCACCCCGGACATTCGCCAATTGCGCTGTCCGTCATCAGCTCTCGGCCATCTGTGCATTGTCCAGCTGCCGTCCTTACTGTGGCCCTCCCTGACCGTGTTATGCGTTCTTCCGATTCGGGTCGTAACCGAATTCCTAGCAAGCGTCCTCGAACCCTTCACATTAAAAATGTGATCTCTGAAATACGCATTTAATTTGTAAATATATGTAATTGTGCAGTTTTCCATCTTGTCATGTGAACAGCGAATTTTCATTATTTTGAATAATCGTTCTCATTCACTCATGAAAATCTTTTATGATCCCTCTTATTTAACAATAATTTCTCTGAAGTCTTGCAATGTGGCGATAGATGCTTGGGCAAGGGAACAGTATGATTATTTAAAATCGTCCTCGTATACAACGCGACATTCCTCTCAAAGTAGGTCTCATTCGTTAACAAATCAAATTCTGGGCATATTAGAGGCGTGATTCGACTGAATTATAAATCTTTCCTCCTCCATTCCAGAAAGGAAATGGACTATTTTACTGACTTTTGAGGCTTTAAAGTGCTTAAGCTGAATCTGTCCAGATGAATACGTTCTAACTGCAAATCATTTTGTTCGCAGAACCGAAAAAACGTGCTCGTGCCGCATTTGCTGGTAAACATAGTGCTTGTACTTCTTGATAGATTCATATGACAGTTAAAGTTGAAATTTGAGCTCTGATTTTTGGACACGTCTCTCCTGTATCAGCAAATTCTTTTTCTTCATCAGTTTCTCATGGTCCTACTCATCCTGTCTCGATTACATACGAGCGCTTTGTTATTATCGACTACATTGGTGAGTTCTACAGGAACGCTCTGAAATTTTCGTGTGGCATTGACCCCTGCTTAGAGAGTTTCTAGGTGTTGTGGATCGGAGCGAGCTTCCAAGATGAGTTTCGTATCGATTTGCCGAATCCGGAGACATGGGGAGCCCTGCTTACCTGGCGCAGGATTGGAGGCTTTGTGGATATAAAAACGGTACCACTAGCACAGCGAAGCGGTTAGGGAGGCTGCCCATCAAGAAACAACGCGTTGGTTCAACCACCTATCCAACACTCTCCTCCATTCTGAGTTGGAATACCATAGTTCAACTATCACCAAGATTGCAACGAGAATCGATCGACTAGCATTCTCAGGTAACCATAAAGCAAACGGAATCCGCAACCAGCCGCCAATTTCTGGTATCCACACAGGTAAAGTGGTGATGCGTCATGCGAATAAATAATAATTACAACATTATTTCTATAAAAAGAGGATAAAGCTTCCGGCGTTGATCAATCCCTAAGGGATGCACCATGCATTACTCTCAGCTAGGCTTCTTGATGGGAACTCCGGACTCCTCAGCTTGGGAGACCCTGCCGGGGAACGAATCCCTCCGCTGTACATCGCAGTCCGACCATCTTGCAACAACACATTGTTTCCATACTCTAAACCCAGGTAAACCCCTTCCTTTAAATGCAGTGTGAATTCATCGGTGTGGAAGCACTCCTACTTCCAACGTAACGCCAAGTACTCTTCCATTATAAAGTCATTGTGCGAGCTTTTCCGTAGGCGCTCATTGTAAATGCTCCATGCACTTGGGAATACGAAAAACTTTACCCTATTGTGGCTTTTAAATGTCTGCATTTTTAAGAGTTGGGCAAAGACTAACGTCATGAACTATGGGCGTCATAATTATGTTCTTTGACACTACTAAATCGCTTGATTCTGTTCAGCTTTTTACCTGTCCCCTCTTCAGCCTCTGGCTTGCTTCGGAAGTTGCTTTCTGTTTTTCCTGCATAAGATAGATAAAGATAAGATAGATTCTTCTCTGCACTAATTTCCCAGCCATCGATAAACTTGTCCCCAGTTACTGAAGAAGAGATGCCATGCTTCAGCCAGCAAATCGTGTATAAGTCTCATCACTAATGACTGAGCCAATTCGTTCATTTCATGGCTCGGTGCAAGTGCATAAAATTCTACAAGTATGGTCACCATTGAGCACAACTTGAATAATTTGAAACCTTTTATCTGCATATATTCTGTAACGCGACCCTAACCCTAGACGATGTGTGGGATTGGTTAATATACGGAGTCTATGTATTCCGCTGCAATTCCTGCTCATATGTTCAGCTAGCAGCTTAATCTTGTACAACGTGATTCCTTGGTCACGCATTGTGTTGTTGAGAAAATGCAAGATAGTCAGTAGACTATAAAATTTACATCTTTTCATAACCTGGGATGCTAGAGAATGAGATGCAGGAGTAAGATTGACCCCCAGTAATCTCATAACAACCTTCATCTAACAGTTTCCATCATTAGATAGACAGATGAGTATTTCCATTTTAGGAACTCTTGTTGGTTCCCACAACACATCCTTCTGAAACTGTGGATATCATTCCATACACAGCAACTTCGCATATCTGCCCCGTAAATAAGTCGAAATCTAAAAGAATATCCCCATACCTGACTGACTACCATTGAAATCAAATGGTTGTAACATGGTTCGATCACTCACCGTTGAGTTTGTCATGACCGTCATCACAGTTAGCCTAAGTATCTTCTGATTCACTTTCTCCAGAATCTTCAACAGACAGCGTGTCGTATTCCACACCTCCAAGCTCATTTTTGATGAGGAGTTTTGGATGGCCAATGAATTCAACTCAAAACCGTAGACTTCTGGATGGTCATGTGTCAGAAAATACGGCATACGAACCATTAAGATCGTAGAAGTAGAGTCTGTTCTATACGTCTGTTAAACTCTCAACATTGTGAGTTTTCTAGTTATCGTGGAGCCATTGTTATCCGTTATATGAGATATATAAAGTTTATTTCTTCATCAGCAATTGACTGTTACCTCATTTCCAATGGTTATTATGACTTGTGGTTGTCGAATAACATGTAGTAATAATAGTGTCGAATAATTACTGTCTCGATTTTCCGAGAACTGGCATTGTCCCTTATAGTCACTTTAGTATCAGTGATATCACTGATAGTGATATGTGCTCGAATGATGGATGACTTGACATGGAACTGGGCGTGGTCCAACGCGGCAAACACAAAAATGGGCGTCGACGGTCATGTGTTGGCATATTATGCGTGAACATCACATCTGCACTTAATTGTGAGTCATCAACTGAGATTCGTGACGCTGAAGGAAACCTAGATTTTGAGTTACGTTAACCAACGACGGTAATGAGCAATAAAATTCAATACATCGCTGGTTTAAGCATGTCACACGGAATGCTCAAGCAAGCTGGAACGAATTGTAACTATTTTAGAAAGTAGTGTTTTTGGGTTGCATCGTACCTAAGGGGCATGTAGCGCAGTGGTCGGAGGCGCCGTGCCATACACACGGGATCGATTCCCACTCCCCAGGCTCACCAAACTTTCCATCCATCCGAGTTAGGCAAATTGGTATCAAGTTTACTTGGGAGGAAAGTGGCATTGACATGATATATCGGTAGGACAATGTGAGCCATTGTAAAGGCCAGAGATTCATTCAGTCACCTCCAACGATGCTTAATGAGGTGGAATGCATGGCGCATTCCTCAGGGATTGATCAAGGCCGACAGCTTTTATCTTATCTAAGAAAGAGGCACAATATTCAGCCGAGATGATTCCGGTGAACAGTACCGACGATTGTAATTTTTAGTTTACGATAAAAAGGATCGTAGTAAGATGGAAAAAACCTTCTTTATTTAGGAAACCGTGGTAACGCGAGCACGTACCAAGTCTAAGAATGAACCTTTCCTTTGATATATACATCGTGTGGCTTCATTTTTTTGGATGCTAAATCATCTTATGACGTTAAAAAAGGAGAAATTCTCGCTGGCTAAATGAAGAACGTAACGCTTGCCCTTTTATAATACAATATATGGTAGGCAGCAAATTTGGACGGGAAATTTAGTTCAACAGCTTTCAATAAATATATGAGGCGCTGGTAGCACAGTAATAAAGATGTCCTTAGATATGCGCATAACCCTGTTTTGAGTCCTGTCCTCACTATACGAATCTCCCATGTCTCTGGAGTCCGGAATATGGTACCAGACCTATCTGGGAATAACTTCTTGCGAACGACGAAGCGCGGCGGCTACCTATGACGAAGACATGGGAACGGTTTAGTACGTCCATCCCACGACTCCAGGGGAATCAGCCAAAAAATGAATATGTCAGTCGTCTCAGAAGAGTTCGCTTTTGAAAATGAGGTTTATGGTACCTCTATATGAGCATTTGCCAACGTTGTAACGCATGCCGAACTCCCATCACGCACCTTCAAAGTGGATACTGATTGTGCCCAACATTCATTCAGGGCTACTTCGCAGATGAGTTTCGATATGTCATCAATGAAGATCTGAAAGAAGGCTAGAAATTTTGTTTGAATGACACTTCTGCGTTCGAAAAGCCCCCATTCGTCTAGCGAAAAGTCTGAATTCTTTCATGAATCTCTCAGGTGATTTCAAAGATGTGAAAATTTGAAGTCAAGAAGTGTGTTGCCAACAAAAGGGACGTTATGATTACGCAGAAACATTCGACACCTCAATGGTTGTTAGGCCGTGTACATTTCTGACATCATATAGATTCCCACATAGAAGTCGGAGCAGCAGAAGTCAAGCCAACATTATGTCAGTGAAAAAATTAATGCATCAGCCTTCATCTTTTTTTTCTGCAAAGATACTAAAATCTTATGTCTCTGTCTGTCTGTCTACACGTGCTTTCTGAACGACCACAATAACCTGTCAAATGTGCAGCCCTCAAAAGCTGAATGAGAATCCGGAGCAAACCGAATTTAGAAATGCATATCTAATCGTCGCTGGAACTAACACGATCTTTTACTTAAGTAATAATACTTAATCAAAATTACTTAGCATCTCTCTGTACTAGTTAACATCACCACAACTGCTGTGCACGAATGAACAAGTGTGAGTGAACGTCTCAAGCTCAGGTTATGTTAAAAAACCCAAGAGACAAATTAGTTAGATCGGTCAAAGCATAAGTTAAGGCGATGATGGACGAACGAATTGAACATTTATATACATCTCTAGATAAGCCACTATGGACCTTGTCGTCTCTTTAACACAGGTAAACAAAGCAGAGAATAAAGCTTTGTGAGCTATTTAGCATAAATAAAATTCTTCGCTCAATAGATAAGTTCTGCATCCACATGTTTTTGTCCAGTTAAGGAGAGGTACGTCTGTTCAACAAGTGGTCAGTGAATGTCTGACGAGTTCATTTGGCACGCACACACACAGCGCAGCAGGTCCGCTTGTTAGGATAAGTAAACATCTGCGCCAGACAAAGGTATGGAACACCACAAGCTACTCTAGCTACTAAGCATTTCCTCATAGAACAAGCCTTTTCCACGCTCAGTAATATCGCTTAGGTTTCTTTCACTAACCGCCTAAGACTTGCCGCTGAGGTCAACGGGTCATAAGCTCTGGTCAAACAGCTCTCCTCCTTAACAATTTATTTAAGGAGCGTTTGCTGATTTTCTTTGTTCCTCTCTGTATTGAAACAAATCACTGCCCTCATAGTTTCTATCTAGACCTACTTTTTTTTTTTACACTGGAGCTCACCCGTTTACTTGACCGCCTTCGTGCCTAAGACAGAATTTTGAACACATCAAGACCCTGCGTTAACCCTAACTCCTACTGCAGTGAAATAGCACGTTTTGCTTCTTCTTCTTATGCTTCGAAATTTGTAGATTTAGGAAGGCATGCTAATATTCCGTCCTCAATTTGATAAAAATTAATTAGTGGATGGCTCGTAAAATCTTTCACTCCCAGATAAAACGCTGTCCCATGTAGTATTCGATTTCGTTGCATGAATAGAGGAAAGACTTTGATGTACTCTGCTAGATTTTCCTCCTCTCTAACACATTCTGATTTATTTTCACTCAATTGCCAGTTTCACTCGTAATTAGATTACGTTGATCACCGAGTAATTCGGTCAGGTGCCAATATGGCCTCCATTTGCTCTTGTTGAGTATTAGAGGATCAGTCAGGGATGGGCATTATATACAAGTAGGATGCTTGTGATTATGCAAATGACTATGCTGCATAGGTAGGGACTTGGCTTGAATGTACACTTGTGAGTGTTGCTGGGCTGAATTGTTCCTCATTATTCTCTTATGACTTCTTCATACTTGAGAATCGCTCATCTATGCCTCGTTACGTAAGGGCGTGGATGCACAGATCCCATTCAAAGGTGTGTACGTGTTTAATCACTTTGATACTGTGATGATTTTCGGGTAGAATCAGTGTACATCAAGTCAGATCTAGGTATTTTATCCTTGTTGGCCTACTGCAGAGAACAACTTCTATGTGCTTGCCATTTTCACTGTAGTCATCATCGTCTTACTATTTGAGTGCACCGAAACGACTTCGGGTCCATCACCATCCAAATAAAGTAAAAATTTCCATAATTTCAGTTTGTAATAGAATATTCTTGAATTCTTATTACATCCACCTAAGATTAACCTGGTGGGGATTGCCGGGTTATCATTGAGTCCTCTGTTTAATACGAAGTAAGCAAACACCACATCCGGAAGAGATGTCAACACGACGTTCGTGTATTTATTACATACTTGATACTTGATACTTGAACGGCCCGTCCTCAATAGTTGTGCGGACCCCAGCATCACCTCCATTTTTCGGAGATTTGCTGGCTAAACCGTTGTGGTTCACTGGAACCCCGGGATCACCTTGGCTAAAATCTATCTCAGGTCTTCACCACAACAGGCAGTCGCAGCCCTTGTGCATCAAAGGGAGATTTGCCACAATGCGACCTATGATACCAAAGCGGTGGTAGGTCCTGGTATTGGTCGCGCATTTATTTAAACTTTAAAAGATGCAAAAATGTTAGGCCGAGGTGGCTTTTGTCCTGAGTTCACCTCAGCGTTTCCTCTGCGCCATAATTAATTCGTTTCGGAGGCGTGGAAGGTCTTCCGAACACCCTCGCGTAAGCCGCGGCGCCAGCTGTGCTGCGTATCGATCGAGAGTGAGCTAAGCCTCGTCGCCTACGAGCCGGCCAGCTCCTCATCCACCTCGCCGTAGGAGTTCATTGTCTTCGTGATGACCTCATGGTGAACTGAGGACTTTCCAGAACCTGTCGTCGTGGTGTAGGTCGTGTGATGTTCGCCCGTTCAAAATCTGAATCCTCCACTGCCGTCTTCCAAGCGAAGAACTCCGTGATTTTGGAGCTGCGAAGTGTCTCCGTGAGCTCACATGTTCGCCATGTTGCGCGTCGGTCTCTGCTGTAGAATCCACGTCATCGTGGATGTGGTCACCGCAAATTTGCTGACTACACCAGCCACGTCGCTTGCGTGAAATTACGATTGTGTTTTTCCTCACCTAAATGGTTTTTTGGTGAAAAGCACCTGTTTGAATTCTGGTAGTGAACGATCCAACTTTTCGCTGAATTTCATTAGCAATGATATTCTCATGTGCACTCGACTCTTCCCCCTTTCGTAGCGTGTCCATTGATATGGGCTGATTGCAGATGTCCGAGGGAGTGGACTACTCCGGTTGTCCAGCAGAATCTCCACGAGTTCCACAGCTGTTTCCGGACAGTTGGTCGTTTTCTAAAGAGCCGGTGAGTTTCGTGTGCCCACCAATTATCGTTCTGTGAGGGACTAGGCATGCATCTTCTAACACACTGCATCGTTAATGGTATAGCGGTTAGACCAATGCACCATTATTGCCTTTAGACCTGTGCACAGAATATAGTAGTTAGGCCAATGCACCAATATATATAGCAGTTGCTAGTGGAAATTAGGTTCCATGTATTCTTTAATACGTTAACCTAAATTCCACTAGCAACTGCTGTATAAATGATCCATGATGCGAATATGTGATATTTTGCCATTAGTACTGGGTTGCAGTTTATTTCAGTTCCTTGGCGTGTAAGAAGGTGACTTCGTGGGAGCATATACCTGGATTTATTATTCACCGTAACTGGGAGTTCTAGATAGCAACCATGTAGGCATCGTATTGAGACATTTACCATGGGACATTTAGATATTTAGATGACCTCTCCCATTACATTAGCGATGTAGCCAGGTCCTTCCATGTATAAATAGGGAAATTCGTCGGGGTTTAAGGAAGCTATTGCTAGTTGTGTTTTACGTGTGCGTCGTTCCAATTCACATTTTTGTGTTTCGATTTTGTTGCTAAGGGCGATGAAATTCCATGCCCACGTTCGATCAAAATACACGAATTTTGCAGTTACGTACAGCATGAGATCAAATATTACAGGAGATGTTTCTGATTTTTGGGACAAAAATCCTCCTAATTGATGGGCAACTATTAGTCTTCGATGTTCCGTTGTCCATGCCCCAATTGCACATCCTTGACAAGGGCCTACTCTACGTAATGCGAATACCTTATCCTCCTGTTCGACAGTGTGTGTGATTCTAATGGCCTGTAAAGGATCTGTATGAGTTGTGTTACTACAGCAGGTCCTTCGTAAATGACTTCATGTCGATGTGGTGAGCATCCGGAAATCGGCACTTAATTCCAGTTTGCTTCTGCTTCAAAGTCAGTGCACGTTTCTGTTCACCACTTATACACAAGACCTCCTGGCATATGTATTTGATCCTTTTGTGTGTTAGCAGGCGCTACAATTTCTTTAAGACTAGTCTCTATGGTTCCTTGGGCTACAACATTCTGCCACGATCCGAATTGGTCGCTGTACATAGTTCCTTTACAGGTTCCGTCGGGTCTTATGTAGCCTGCTAGCGTAAGTGATCGCATACTGACAGTATTTTTCTTGATATCTGCTATTATAATATTGTTTGTCAGTCTTAATGATCCGCTAAGCGATAATTCATTGCATGATGGTGGTCGTAATTCGCATATATAATCAGCAATGCCTCCTGCGACTTCGCTTGTATGACTGTGCATTCCGCAATAATGAATATGGCGTTTTATACGGATTTTACATAAAGTGACTTTAACATCGATTTTTTCTACGATCTGTATAAGCTGTATGATGGACTTCGTTTGACTTGTGGTCTCGAAGTGAATGTCGCATGGAATAATAGAGGTCCGATCTATATCAATTATGTTGACTCTGTTTATTGTGTAGTCGTAAGCTGTGAAGACATCACATCCCAATAATAGTATTGCCATGATTACGGTTAGCTGTACTAGAGATAAGGTATATCTTAGGTAATGTTTGGTGGGTGGATATACCTCTAGTAAACGAACTGCTTAATCGCGTGCATACCTCACAAGCGAATAGCGAACGCCTTGAGGATCAGCAGACATTGTGCGAGTATTCTTATCTTTGCTTACGGTGTTTACATTGCACTTAGTGGAAAGATTGTTTGGAGTTCAAATGACTGTACCACTTGTGACGTCACAGCAAACTATTCCTAACAAACGTAATATGTGATAGACAAAAGTATGTGAGGAGAGAAAAATGCCGAAGAAAAGTGTCTTTGATATTCCATTATTCAGAAAAAGTCTAAATAGGGTTTTTATTATGAATCCTTTTCTTTCACGTTCTTTATAGAAGATATCGATTAGGATTTTCATGAAACTTAGGTCGAACGTGGTTTTGAAAATGTGGTTAAACATTTCACTAGAGCTGAAGGATTGCTAGGTTTACTTTCAGAGCAACCTAGAAACTGCGGTCTATGGCAACGAGGTGCTGTTCCACCCGGTGTACGCGTTCGGGACCGCCGGAGTCCGCGGGGCCAGGCAGCTAACGGCCTCCTCGATCGTCTACTGGGACACGAGAGTGTGTCAGAACCTCTTCGGAACGTCTATCATGTTCGGTGTCGGCACCAAACATGCCGCGGTAAGGGGTGCAATTACGGATTTCACTGCGGCATAATTTAGGGCGCTATTCTGACAAACGGCCATGCTAACCCCAGCTCTGAGCTCATAAGTTTCTGTCGCCGTAATTAGTAAACTTTGATCATCTCTTGCAAAACAAAATAAGGAAATCAGTCTTCGACAGAATTTTTGCTCTATTCATTCCATAATTTATGATTTGCGTCACGTTTGGTTCGCTAGCAACCACTTTTTCGTAATGTTGAGCTACGACGAGTACAGTAACACCGGCAAGATCACAAAGAGAAAAGCTTAGCTAATGCATCCACACAACCAACGTTTAGGCGCAAAGAAAGTCCTCTGATGGAATTTAAAGCGGCAAACATCAGCCCAATTTCACGAATCCTATGCTCTTGCATCGTTTACTTCCTGAAGGTTCCGAGATTGATGAACTACTGTGTCATTCACGTATTCGCCACCAGTACTACAAGATCATATAACGAAAAGGGTTTGACATATCGACCACTAAGAGTGTTCAAATACGTACCAACAGCCTTGAGATTGAGGTTTATAGCCCTCGAGCAAGGCTTTGGCTTACAAAACATTTCAACTGCTCAGTATAGGTGATTCTTTCCGGAATCAAACCAGTGCAGAAAAATTCGACACTTCAATATTAATGCATCAGTTGTACTCGTATTGTAGATTCCGTCAACGATCATTCTAACGCTCACACACAGCATTAACACCCTTTCGTATACTTACTTGGATACTTGGATGGCCCGTCTTCACTGATTTTGCTGTCCCAGCATAATTTCCATTTTTCGGAGTTTTTCCGATTTAGCTATTGTGGTTCCTTGGAGTTCCGAGGTCAACATAGGCAATGTGTGCCCCAGGTCGTTGCCACCACAAGCATTTGCCGTTCTTGTGTATCAGAGGGAGGTTTGCAACCGTGCGACTTGTTGGATACGAGGGCGGTGGTGGATCGTGGTATTGGTTTACTCTTAGCTGGGTTTCCTGGTGGAAACGTCGGACTTCTTCTTAACTTGGGATACCTTGCTGAGGGGATGAATACCTCCGCTGTAAATCGAAGCCCGGCACCCAGAACACCTCCCAGCCACGCTGAGGTGGTAAACCCTTAGGAGGAACCTTATACGTATACTTTAGTGGAAACCAGAATCGTAAATCCAATCGAAGTATAGGAGGAAGATTTGTACGTAACGAAAGAGGTATTTGGGTTTTTCAAAAAGAAAAAGTGAAATTAACTTACCAGCAATTAAAGAACTAGTTTAAAAGTCTAAAAGTGGAAGATTGCGTAGGCTTGCGTTTATGTGTAAGTTAACAAAATGAGATTCGGGTTTAACGAAGGCGTAGAATATTTTCAATGGCACTCCATTCGTTTAGTCCGTGTTTTCCACGAATTCAACATCAGTTTAACATCGGCTATTTCGTTTGATGGAAGCAGTCCGATGTCGTGCTTGCTGCACAGCGTCTCATCTGTTTGCCGAGCCGGTCGAGCGGGCCTGGCGGTCAGCGATGTTGACTCGCTCCATCTTTGATAGTCGGCATTCGGCGGAAGTGGATTCTGCTAAGCTGGCAACGTGTGCTGGCCGTTCTTTTGAGCAAATATGGGCGGCATTGGAACACAGAACTTGTCTTATCCGTTTCTGTGATATCTACCGGAAGTAATGGTCGCTTTCACCTTGTTTCTCTGTGAATTAAGGATATTATCGAGTTTTTATCCTATTCTCCATTAGTAACATTGCCACATTGTAATGAGGTTCGTGTAGCGGAATGGCTAGTGCCCAGTAGTACACACATGGTCCTTGAGTCAATCGCGCACTTCAAACTCACCAACCACTGGATCCCCCAGGGTGACCATATTTGTAGCAACCCACACATATCTACTAGGACAGCAACACTGCCTTGATACATCAAAAGGGCACCACAAGTTGTGCATTCACTTACTTATAACGATGCTTGATGAAACGAATACATGGCGCACTCTTCAAGGAATGGTCAACGCCTAACGCTTTATTAACTTTTTGCCACTTTATAATATTAATGAAAGACAATATTTTAGCTTCTACTTACTGCCTACTCTTTTTTCTTGGCGGGGTACAATGCGAGATACAATCACAAGGATTCTGAGATATGAGTAAACTCGGAACTTTAGTTGCGCTTAGAACCCGTGATCTACAGGGCTATCAGCAAATACCCGTTAGCGGGTATGATCTGGAGAGCACGAATCATCATTGAACTCAGTTAAGATGAAGCTGCAGTGGAAATCACAGTGTTTCAACTTTTCTTTACTGCTTATTCTTTTTTCGTGCCGGGGTACTACCTGAATTAATGAAGGAGTTTAGTTCCTACGTCGATCCAGTTTTTACTTATTCACATTTCTCAATTTTGACTGTAGATTGTTCGAATCGTTAAGAAAGAAGTGCCTTATAGATGCTCATAATTTGAAGTTCTTCAATCTATATTTGTAACGGGGAGGAAGTATTGCAAGGATGTTAGTTCAAATTATTATGTAAATATTAAATTGAACATCGGGGAAAGTTTATATTGTTGTTTGCAGACCAGGGCTCGATCGCAGTTCGTGGATTTGCTGGGCGAAGACGACCAATCTTACGGTCTCAACCAAAAAGGACTCGTGAGACACTGCGCGATCGAAGTCGCCGTCTGCGACCCGCTACCATATCGAGAGTAAGATGAGAAATGTGCTTAGTGTTTTTTCGCGCATAAGATAAAAGATTCTTAATCGTAATCCGAAAGTGTTTGAGCTAAACATTTAAAAATTCGCTTGTTGTGATGAATCCGGCCAATTGTTCCGGGCCGATAACTCGAAATACTGGAGCTGTATGAAAACAATATGGAACATTTTCAACGCAGTGCATGTATTTACAAGACAGTATATTTGTAATACATACACACATGACTCGGAAAACGAGGCAGTGGTGCCATTTTTAACTCAAGGAGTTTCTACTACAGATCAAACTACTAAGCACTCTCAACGTTTCCAATACCTATGTTATACGATGTTCAAAGCCCAAAGACCCAGACACGAAGGGAGAACGTTAAACTGTGAGAGGATTTTTCTCCATATTCGCTTTTCTAATCAATACCGTATCCCTGCATCTCACGAGCGATATTATCTGTACCTATCATTAATTCTCCTCTTTAACCATCGAGTGACTTGGTTGACCCAATTTCTTTCTCCCCTTCGTCAACCTTTTTCCGGCCATAAGGTGTACTGTTATAAGCACAGCATTTGTGTCATAGGTGGACCTGTGTGCAGATTTCTGACTTTCAAATCTATTAGAGTGAAGTTTTTGTTTGACATCCCGAATATGCTTGACATTTCCACGACGATAAGTTTTGTAGGAGTGGTTGTCGTTCAGAAAATCGCGTCACTCTTTTGGCTTCTCTGACTTTAAACAACTCTGGCAATGCAGTACCCTCATGATCTTTGGTGATGATATCACCGGCTGTCCCCACTCATTTAATTAAACGAAGTGACACTCGTTATCTTCTTATAAGACGTTAAAGAACTTTGACCACACCTACGCTTTACTTGTAATATTTTTGGATTCAGGAGGTATATGGGAAGATGGGAGTAGTTGTGGGTTGAATAGATTTACAACTAACGGGACGTTTAAGTTCAAATATGGCGCATAGCATCTAGTCGTTGAGCGACTCTACAGTGCCTTCGAAGCCGTTCGTTGTGTGCTTGTTGCACGCTATTCTGCCTAACACCTCCCAAGTTGTTCCTTTGGTATTGATTCCGATTGTAGTGTGATCGTGTCGCAGGTAATGAAATGAAATTTGAAGAAGTTTTGAAGAAGAATTTGAGGACTTGAAGAGAACCGAAACGACATGAACATCGGCGCCTGATAGCTGATAGCCGCTTATACGAATTTTAAAAAAGCGTAGCTGAATTGTTAGAAGCTTAAGATTGTAGCGAGTGAATTCAGGAGCTTCCAACTCTGTGAATTGCTAAGCAAAGGACATAGTTGTGTTCAAAATAAAAATCGATCTCTACATTTTTCACAAATTTGCTTTCGTCTTCATGTCTTACCAAATTGAACTCTTATCTCCCGAAGGAATTTAATGCGTATAATGAGCTCCATGTTATTCTTTTTTGATTTTCGCAGATGTGTTCGCCTTTATATAGAAACATAAAGGCATGTTGTAACGATACTATGGCTTGTAACGATTTTACCGCATTCTTTTTAGTTGCGTGGTTGGCATTCTCTTCGATGGTCCAGGCAAAAGAATCAGCTTCTATCGCAACGGATGTTACCTGTGCACTCCGTTCACTGAAATAGACCTGTCAGAACCACTTTATCCGATGGTTTCGAGGTGCGAATTTGATCTTCTCCCGCTTTTAAGACGGTTTTTTTTCTCATGGATTTCGTTTCAAGTGAATTCGATTGACTATACCAATTAGTGCTAGTTATCCAACCTATTTTCTTTTATTTAAGTTATATTTTGCATGATCCATCTTCACGTCTACTGTGCCGATGCCAATACTTTTCACATTCGATTCGTTTCCTGATATCCATTGTCCACGAAGATGTTACAGCTTTTACGTGTAGTTTCTATTGTTCTTGACGATTTCTATTTCAGCTTGAATGTCGTAGAATGCTGGTCATGCATTTCTCCCTGGTGTTCTGACATAACTGGGCTGGAGCATTCCCAATTGGATTGCAGAGAGTGATTTTTTTTTCCCAGACAAGTCCGGTACCAACTTCCTGACACCGAAGGATGACAGGCTTAGTTGGCCTGGGGCGAAATCGAACTAGCATCATGCTTGTGGTGACAGACATCACTACCACTGTGCTATCCGTCCTCTATCCAACCCATGTAGTACTCATAAACAATCAACTGCTAAAACGACCTGCACTTCACTTATTCAAAAGAACTACTCATATGAAATGTATTTTAAGAGCTTACTTGAGGTTGTTAACACGAATTCTTTGTCATTCATTGGCTAACAACTCGGCGCCTTTACTTTCTTCAGAACCGTTTTCGTTTTCCAAGAAGAGATCCATATGCTCATCCTATACGAACTGCACGTGTTTAGCAATCCCATGCCAGCTCACTAAGGACATTTTTTAGGAATAGAATAACCTTTTTATTATTATCGAAGTTAAGTAAAAGTCGGTTTTTCGACCTACTGTGTGTCCTACTTCCTCCCTTCTTCGTCTTCTATTGTGACCAATTATCACTTTTACATTCAGTATGGTTTAAATATCAAATGGTTCATTGATTTATCGTAGATGAGTGGGCTTTTTTGGTTGCCAACCTGTAATGCACAGTGCGAGTTCACCCTCATGAAGGTCTCCTAAGAAGTATCCCGCATTTTCCTCCTGAAGCACAAATAAGCATAAGCACAAGAAATCGTCGCTGTCCGAATAGCAATAGAGTGGGTCATTCAGATCCTCTGAGACGCACTAGCAAGGCTACACCGTTAATTTATGTGATAACTAAATCACCAATACTGCATCCTTAGTATCACATAGGGCGGTTGCTATGATCTTGGGCACTGAGGCAATTTGCGAGAGACAGTCAAATTCATGCTTGCATAGGATTTGATTGGAACTGGTAAAAATAACGCTGTAAGTCCTTCTAATGCTCTTCATCTGCATCACCAGGTTAGTCTCATTAGATGCCGATCTTCAGACTTTTCTTTAGTTCCCTGGTCCTTCAAATTTGACGTGATCGGAGTCTATGAGCAAAATATTCCCAATGCAATCCTCTCCTCAAATCGATGAGTACCAGACCGATGAATATGAGGTTTTTGCTATAGTAAACCGAAATTCTGCACTTCTGGAACTTAATTCGCATCTCCATCACTACTCAGTGGTAGTTCCAGATGAGAAGATTGGGGATCAATCCGTGTGCAACTCACTTAACACTCTCGCAACGAGTGAGACCTATAGCTGTCATAATGGTTTTGAGAGAGTAGTCGGTATAACACCTATGGCTCTCATTTTCTAGTGGTTTATTTTGTAACGTGGAAGTATCTCCCTGCACTTTTTGTTAACAACTGATAGTTTGTAGAACACCGCCGTTGTGTTTGGCGTTGTTCGGAAAGGGCTCTGTTTGAACTTGGAAATATGCGAGAAAAAAGTTGTACATTTTTGTACTATACATAAAGTATAAATATATTTATACTATAAAGGACAAAGGATAAAGCTGTTAGCATTGATCAATCCTTGAGGTATGCACCTTGCATTCCACCTCATTAATCATCGTTTGGAGGTGATTAAATGCATATCTGGCCTTTACAATCACTCGCGGTGGTCTACTTATGTAGTCAATGCTTCTGTCCTCCCAGACAAGTCTGGTACCAATTTGCCGACCACAGAGGGATGGAAAGCCATGGGCCATGGGCGCGGGGATCGATTCCACGTGCGTGTCGTAGTGGCACCCCCAACTACTGCGCCACACACGCCCTTATTTATACTATAGATATACAAAGCTATTTCAATTCTAATAATCAATTTCAATAATAATAGTTATAGTGAATGGTAGTTATCGTGTACAGTGTGCGGTTATAAAAAGAACTGAAATAGAGATCGATAAGTTGCAAAGCAATTCCAGATACGGACAGTAATACGTTTATGTAATGGACCATAGTAACATATTATAAGTAGCACCATAAATACCGTTCATAGCCATAAAGCGTTAGAGCAAAGTTTTTTCTACAATTTGCTCATGTTCATAACCCACGATGTTCTCTAGTTATCGAAAATTATTGTTTATCTTCAAAAAACAAATGGAAAGGGGTTAAAAATTAAACGTCGTCCATTCCAAAAGGAACCCGAAACTAGGCGTCGTCACGAGAGTGTTAAAAAGAGTTACTAACAAATTCTAGCTGTGCTATCCCCTCAAGCAGGAAACCTTACAACAGTCGTGGAAAACTGTTCCGGACAACTCGAGGAAGAAGCAATCTGACAATGTCGTCATAATGTCAACTTTTTCATTTATTTCCTGTTAAAATTTTTCACGGCAGCGTATTATGTGAGAGATATATAACGAGCTGAGAGAAAGGCGAAACGAACGACATGCATCACGTGGTGGTGAGCGGGTTAGCCCTCGGAAAAGGTAACAGCGCGTTCCTTCCCTACCACAGACACCTGGGGTCCGGAGTTTTGAAAATATCTCAACATCATTGTGGTTGTATCACATATAATACCCTGCCGTAAAAAATTGTAACAGGCTGTGAATAAAGAAGTTAACATTGCGATTTCGACTACAGCCTCAGTTTAACTGGGTTCATTGCCGATTTGAGCTCCCCGGATCAATGCCGTTGATGGGTGATTGCTGATAGCACTGGTAGCTAGAAAAAACAGAGAAAGGCGAAATGTCGTTATAGTTTTCGTGAACAATTTTCACTTGTTTGGTTTGCTGAAGAAAGGTAGGATTCCTATTATCTAAGATTTGGAATTTATACCGGTAAGGTTCTACTCTAATTGCTCTAGTTAATGAACCTCGTGAAAACCAAAAATACATTCTGAAGACTCACCGCATACACCTGCGGTCCGGAGTTTTGCAAATGTCTCAGCATTATATACGAGTTATACTCTGAAGAGTTACGAACGCGATTCTTACCGGTCACTGCCACGACCGACTTTCTATTAACCTCGGCATTGATCAAGTGATTTTCTTCGTATTTTTGTTGAGCAAACGCGAGGTTTCCTATTCCTATGAGGTTTCCACTAAGTATGTCACGTAGAGACCAACCGCACAGAAATCACGTGGAAGTATAATGTGCCCCTCACATCAGAAAAGCAGTTTTATATACTGCCCTATATCACGCGTGATAATGAGGCATTCTTCCCTGCGGTTCATTTTCGGATTTCTGGAATTAATCCAGAGTGCCTCGAGAGTTTTTCGCGCCTGTGTTCTCGATTCGCGTGCGAGGATCGTGACACATACTTCGAAGTCGTCCCCGTTATGTCTCTGGGTCCTATGCGTGCCTAGCGGGGTATTGGTCTATTTTTGCCGGCTAGGTGTTCTTTCATGCGGACACAGAGGGGTCTACCCGTTTCGCCAATGTATTCGTCACCACACGTCTTACAG
>UYYA01003933.1:0-40470 GCA_900624975.1 Angiostrongylus costaricensis
CTGGCCGAGTGGATTGCTATCAACTTGACCTTTCCAGGCTCTGAAGAAGGCGAAATCCGCCGAAACGTCAGCTTAATCGTGAACAAAGAATAGTAACACCTCGCGTTTGCTCAACAAAAATACGAAGTAAATAATGCGTTAAATTGATAATCAACATGTTTTTAATTTGTCAAGCTTACACGAGGTTCATCCTCCCAACGACTAACCGCCTCATCGTGGCTGGGAGATGTTCCTGGGTGCCGGACTGCGATGCACAACGGGGAATTCGTCCCCGTGGCAGGGTCTTCCAAGCTGAGAAGGAGTCTGACGTTTCCATTAGAAAGCCTAGCTAAGAGTAAACAAATACCAGGATTCACCATCGTCTTGGTATCAAAGTCGCATGGTGGTAAATCTCCCTCTGATCCACAAGGATTGTGACTGCCTGTCGTGGTGACGACCTAGGGCAGACTTTTGCCAGGCTGTCCTCAGGATTCCAGGGAACCGCAATGGCTTAACCAGCAAATCTCCGAAAAATGGTGATTATGCTGTGGTCCGCACAACTAGTGATGAGGGGCCGTTCAAGTATCAAGTATCAAGTACACGAGGTTGGTATATATGTTTATTTCAGCTAACGTTTCGAAGTCTTCGTCTTCACCAGAGCCGATGATCTGTATCGGTGATCCACAGTGGTTTGTTATCTCGATGTGGCGTCTTGGTTGTCGTATCAAGACAGGATCTTCTTCAGTGAACACCGCACGAACGAGGACGCACACCCGGCAGTGTCCTTTGTTATAAAAGTCGTTGAAGGTTGGGGCAGTCGATTCTCCTATGAATCTTGGAGGAACCGTTCTAGGACATCTTCAGCTAATAATGAAAATCAATCGTCAGCTCTTTTGTATTGTACACAGCAAGTAGATTCGTGACAGGTCTGGTACCAATTTTCCAAAAGCCGCAGCGATGAGAGGCTTGAGGAAACCGGTGCGGGGTCGTACGTGTGCCTGTGCGAGCTATGGCGTTCGCGTAATGAACTAGATCACTATCACTACGCTGCCAGCTGCCTATGTTTTGTTTACTTAGTTCATATTTTCAAGCACTACAATGAACGTTATTAAAACATTGCTATACTACAGACCATTTACGCATCTGCCGTCCACACAGTATGAACCTTTGCCGCAGTAGACAGAAGTACATTCTGAAAATACAGTTAATCAGTCCGAACTCGACCAAAAATTAAACAACAATGGTAATAAAGACTGATGGGAATCGTTTTCATTATTTGACACCTTTTTTACACAGTCGTCACAGTGGGATTTATTGAATGGTGACAGTATAGCACTATAAAATGGTACAGAGAAAAAGAAAGGAGAAAAAACTGACGGCCATTTGGGTAACATTGCCCATGGTGACAGATCTCATAAGGTTGGCAGTTACAGATTGGCTCGATGGGCCTAAATAATGTATAGTAGGTGTGGTGGGAGCTTTGTGAACATAGGAGAAGCTCACTTGTTACGACATCGATTTGTATGACATTCCATATCCGGCCCGCAGTCAGCGTGTCCCAAACAGAATGTGTCTAGAACCTGAAAACGTCTGGATGATAACAACAGCATGAGGAACGTGGAATGATTGGAGACGATCACCTTTGTGCACTGTCCATCCCGACACATCTCGCCTTCAGTGCATGAGACGCCGCGACACCCTGAATTGTTCTATTGCACTATTGGTCCACTTTCTGAGGTGGCACTCGCCGGCGAAAATTCACGAAAAGATGAGTATGTGGAACTAACACACTTTTTCTTTGATGAGCTTACACGAGGTTGATAATGATATTTATTTCCGGCTAACGTTTCGAGGTTTTCGTCTTCCCCAGAGCCGATGATCCGAGTCGATATTCCACGGTTGTTATTCGTCTCGACGTGGCAGCTTCGCCTTCGTGGCTTCATTCGAGGAGATGGCTCACTGAGGAAGACCTGGCTCGACACGAAGGGCAAGCTGCGACGTCGAGACGAATAACAACCGTGGACCATCGACTCGGATCATCGGCTCTGAGGAAGACGAAGACGTCGAAACGTTAGCCGAAAATAAATACCATTATCAACCTCGTGTAAGCTCATCAAAGAAAGAATACATATTAACACACTTTAGTTGAGTTTTAGAACGCAGAAGTTATGTCTCAACTTATCCTTGTACCCCGATCATGAATTTTGAGTAACAATAGCAACACTTCTTTATTCAATTTCCGTCAACTCCCACAGCCCTTAATTATGTTCAAGAACAAGTCCACCCCACATAGTAGTTCTTATCCATAGATTTTTGCCACCTCTCAATGTTTATTTCTCCGGATTACGGTAGGTGCAGAACGCACCACTCTGCCTGCCATTCATTAGGTTCTTCCAAAAACGAGTATTTTTAAATGACAACCTCTAAATGGTGCAACTCAAACATGGCATTATCAATCGAGTACGAACATTATAAACAGGCTTGCAATTTCAATAATTCGTCGGCCGTAGGAGCTTAATCGTTCCTATTTCAAGACAAAGACCGATGGATGCACTTTCATACTAAGTGGACGTCTACATTTGTTCGTTCCCACAACACATGTATTAGTAGTTCCCTAGTTCGTATCTATTCGTCTCGTTAACAACCGACTTTAAATGTAGAAGCAAAAATTGTAGTTCCATACCAGATTGATCGAATAATGCAGTTGATGTGAAGTAATATATTGCTATGTCCCTCACCACTACGTTCATTTTCATCGTTTCAGTTTCCTTACGTTCTTCGACGGAAATCGTAAGACGTTAAACATTACCTCCACATCTCCAATTTCTTCACTCTTACTTTCAAAAGAAGTGCATAGATGTTCGATTATATTTGACACTCTCTATGCACACCCTTAGTGCGACGGAGCAAAATTCCTTCTATAAGTCTCCCATGTACTCAGCTTATAAAGTCATCCAGTTATCGAAAAATTATAGAGAGTTATAGGAAACCGTTCCAATCAATCAAATGTAACACAAAATACCCAGTTTTTCTCACATATCTAATATGAAATTTACTGGAAAATTTATGCAATCAGTTAAGGATGAATTCTTTGTCCATCCCAATACATCTCCTGAAGCCTCCCACATACCCTGCAACGAGATACACCACTGTTCTTAATCTAAAATCATAAACTTCAGTGAAGAAATCCGGGACATGGTGTGTTACTCCAATCAATCACATTGCAATCACACCCATTTCTCAATGCGTATTGACTAAACTAGTCGTCAGCTTTGTACGAGTTCCTATGTAGGGCATAGATATTCGCCAACTCACTGTCGAGAACACACTGCCCGTTGAGACATTTGCCCTTCCTTCCACAGTCTGATGCTATGCTGCGTGCTTGGCCTTCGGCTGTCAACACGTGCCTGTAAAGACGAGTTATCAAAGAAGATGTTCGTGAAAATATTCACTCCACCACTTTTTCTAGAAGCATATGAAGCTACATTCTTCGAATTAATGCTAGTCACAGAAATTTTACAAAACCTTGCTCATTTTCCCCGAATCGCTTCATCTCACGACTCTTATTCCCAATCATAATCAACAAATTTTGCTGTAGTAGATACAAGGAACTTCAAATACATGCCGAACGAAGCGTGAAGATACGTGAGAGAAATGTCTTGTATTATGGTGTTCAAAAGGCTGTATCGGTTCAATTTCATATGAATATGAACTCATATTCAGGCCCATCATAAACTAACAATCGAAATATCATCCATGCATTTTTTTCAACGCTTAAATGTTTACTTATTCCACGAAGGGCAAAAGGATAAAGCAAAAAGCTCTCGGCGTTGATCAATTGAGGGATGCGCCATGCATTCGAGTTCATTGAGCATTGTTTGGAGGTGACTGAAGGCATACCTGGCCTTTATAATGACTCATAGTGGCCTACCGATGTATCGAACCAGTGTTGCTATCCTCTCAGAACAGTCTGGTACCAGTAGCTCCTCCGATCACTGCGCCACACGGGCCCTTATGAAGGGTAAAATTCAAGGAATCTAAAGCCTTTCCAGTGCAACAACGGTTTCGTTTTTCAGTCTAGCTGAACACATTTTGGGAGAAAGGATTCCACAAAGCGAATACGTCACGGTACTTGTATGCCATACAAACACGCTCTACTAATCACCTTTCTTCTAACACAGCAAAGTTCCTCCTAGGAGAAAAACGAAAGAAATATTCAAAACGGAACCGGTAGTACTTGCATCTTTGCGTAAAGACAGTCGTAGAGAATCGATTTCTAGTTGTACAATCACAGTACGATCAAGAGACAGATCGTTTTATTCCCAAAAAGGAATCAACAGACTGCACGTATGATCTCTTCGAACAGTTCAAATGGTATCCAACTGTCGAAGTTGTTTATCGATTACCTAGTGTGATTCGGCAGTTCCAGAATCGTTTTTCTAAATGGTTAGTGTAGAGCGAAATCTGCGTTGTAAAAGGTACATGATGCAAATACAAAGAGACCGGACTTCACTCATTAAAGGCATATCAGCGCGAAAAGAGACAAGATCAAAATTAGTCCCCGGACAAATTAAAGCGTTTCTACAATGCGCTACGCGGCCTTCAAGCAGAATGTCTGCAGGTGGTTGAGAATTTTTCAGTTCTTTAAACAAGAATCACCAGTTTTCCCTGTCTCTTTCAGTCTTACGTGTTAAGCATTTGAGAAACCATTTTAAAGATGAAATATACTACTCAAACCTGTTGCACTTAATCGAAGAGAGCGGGTAGCACTTCCCCTCAACGCACACGGTCCCATCCACACACTCGGTCTAAGAACGCACAATTTCATCACTATGGAAAACAGCACTTAGCAGACAAGTGTGAACAAGTGCAGCCCATTCTGTATGTGATTCGAACTCTGACAAAACCACATTTTCTTATGATGGAGTTATGTAGAGTTAGCTGATTCTATTGAAAAGACCTCTTGTTCAAACAATCTTCCCAACGGTTTAGCGCCTTATCGTAGCTGGGAGGTGTTCCTGGGTGTCGGACTGCGATGTACAACGGAGGATTCATCCCCAGGCAGGGTCTCCCAAACTGAGAAGGTGTTTGGCGTTTCCTTCAGGAAGCCTAGCTAGGAATAAACCAATGGCAGGATCCACCACCGTCCTGGTGCCAAATTAGTCGCATGGTGACAAAATTCTCTCTGATGCACAAGGGCTATGACTACCTGTGGTGGTGAAAACCTAAGGCAGGCTTTGGCCAGGCTGACTTCGGAATTCCAGGGAATCACGATAGTTTAACCAGCAGGTCTCCGAGAGGTGGAGATTATCCTGGGGCCCGCACAACCAGTTAGGACGGGCCATTCAAGTATAAAGTAAGTAAGGAAGTTTAAATAATGGTGCATCGGATAGACATTCCAGTGATCAATGAACTGTCAGTTGGATTAGACAAATGCGGAAAAAAAGCGCCGTGGTATTGGAATATTTCCAGAGTTTGTTTATTAGGTAAGAGGTTTTGAAATCTATGCTAACTTCCATGAGCTCTCGTGAATAGTCTGTCTTCACGAAGATCACCTGTACATTTTCTACTTAAGTAGTATGTCGCTATATTGAATAGATTTTTTAGCTGGAGTTCGTCCTGAGAAACCTGTTTCAAGATGTTCAGAGGCAGTTGCTGAATCACGTAGATCGAAAGGAGAATTGCAGTCTAGCAATTATGTCTCTCCAAAGTGATTACCGTTAATGATATTGGTTTACTCCAAGGTGGTGCTCGGATAACGTCAAACTGCTTCTTAGCTGGGAGATCATGTTGGAAAATCGGCCTCTGTTGCCCAACGTAATTCAATATAGAGGACCACCCTACCCGTGGCAATGAAGTAGACTATTAGTGGAACTGCTACGAACACGCACCGAGTTGCAGTGAGCGAAAAGCTGGGTTACAAGTTTTCGTCCATCACGAGCCTCGTGAATCAGTTAAATCTGCTGTTCACGTGATCAGTTCAGTGTGAAGTAATTTCTTTAAGAGTTAGCAGCGGTTAGATCCACGAATTCAAATTAAAGTCAGCAACACAGATTCACATCGTTGATGTGGTGTGAATTCGAGCTTAGACAACAAATTTATTGCATTTAGAATGTTCAAAGATAGTCTCAACACAAGAGCTCTTGTGAGAAGCGACGTTTGGGTGCTTCGTAGAATACCGATACTTAGATGCGTTGAAATATACTTTCGGTGTACACGTTTATCCCGTGGCTTTGCAGGAATGTGGATTGTACCAGTACTTCAAGTTGATTAGAAAACTTTAGTCGAATAACATGTTCAGGAAAGTCCAAACTCAATTTCCATATTTAAGGTCTTACTCCTCCTCCACCCGTTCACAAACTCATGCTGGGACACAGACGACCTAAAGATAGTCATCTTCTGACCAGAACTTTGAGGTTTTAAATAAGGGCGTCTTCACGAAAAATATGGTGCACTTCGGATCCTTGGCCGGATAAGTGATGTGAAATAGACGTACGGAGAATTTACTCGTTCCCTCTCAGGGTCATTTAATAATGAACAGTGAGCGATGACATTACCTCAAAGAAACATGAAGTCGATAGGTTGCCATTCTCTCCATGACACTGGCTGTCTTTGCAAGTGAACCCAAGTGGACATTCGAATTCTCCAAATACCGGTGGACATCTGTAATTAACACCCATTCGAAAAATTACTCGAAGCATTTGTGTTTAGGTGCAAGGTTCAGCGAGTGTCCTGTGTCCTCATAAGGGGTAAACGCGAAATTTATTTTTCATCCTTCAATTCACTTTTTTTCAAATGACAAATTATTAGGTCCCTAAGAGAAAGAACCACTCTTGCTAGATCGCCCTTGAGCAGTTGACTCAATTTTTATACACTTCTGTTTCTGTACGGTCTGTTGTATTCTTCATAAACCTATCATTCAACTAGTCGCACTAGTTGATGTAATCCTGGAAAAATCCTGATGGCTAGGAAGAACTCCATGAGACAACAAATTCCTCAACCAGGAATGAAGTAGCCACAACATTTCCACGTTGGGTGTAAGATCCACGACGATAAAAGCAGAGAAAACTATGGCGAGCGACTCAGAAAGGAAACGGTTGAAAGAAATGCCACTGGAATCAAAATTAAGGTTGTGTCACTAGTGTTGGTGAAACAAATATAGAGTTATTACCATCTCTCTTCGCAGTATTGTGCCGACAGTTAATCAAGTTGGTGGATAGCAACGAAATGAAATGTGTATTAAACAGAAATTCCTACGAAATCCTCTTTTTGCCGATAATGTCTTCAACTTATCCTATGTCTCCAGTGAGGCAGAAACGATGCTAGAACAGTTGAACGAAGTTGAGAAAAGGGAACACATTTCTTCTTCTTTCCAATGAGAAACAAGTTTCTTTCTAGCAGTAACACAAATTCTTAGATTTCCGAAGGCGATGAAATGGTTGAGGGTAGTTTTGACCCCTGTTGATTTTTGAAGTATTTTTCGCACAGGAAGTTTTCGGAATGCTTGAAAAACAGGTAGGTAGGTGAGAGGAGTGGCGAGCATGGTGTATGAGGCAGTTTGGACCATGAGAGCAGATCATATTGGATCGCAATATATGAACAATCGTTCATATATAAAATGGCACTACCGAACGAGATTCTTTGTTCGAGCGCTGTTCTAATTCAGGAGGTTCGATTTGATGCGATTACGAAGACCCACATCGCGAGGATAATCGGCTATGGTGGATCTACTCAGGCGATCGATACTTTGAAGAAAGCGAAGACAAGGTAACGTCAGCCAGATAAACATTTTATGATAACTTGGTGTCAGCTCAATAATTTAGTAGAAATGCCAGGTCTTCATTAGTATGTCACAATGATTAGGCCAGGGCACGTGTAGAGCAATGGTAACAGGCGCCAAGCAATACATACGGGATCGATCCTCAGCGCCCATGCTCACCAAGCGCCTTCCTTCCCTCTGAGGTCGGCAAACTGATACCAGACTTGTCTAGAAAGATAGCAGCACTTGTTCAATACATAGGTAGCCCACCGTGGGTCATTGTAAAAGCCAGGTATGCATTCAATCGCCTCTAATTATGCTTAATGAAATCGAATACATTTCGCATTTTTAATGATTAGATCTACTGTTGCGTAGAGTAGTGGTAGAGATGCAGTTTAATAAAACGGCCCAAGCCCTACTTCGACTCCTGACAAGGCCAACCAAATCGCTCGACTTCCTGTGGAGAGGAATTTAGCACTAAACCAATCTAGGAAAAGTTTTTCCGTACTTATAAAGGGCAGTGTTGGAATCTGTGGTGAAGATACGATAACGATATAGAACGATCCTAGGATTCGAAGTAGCGCAATTCGACAGACATTAAGCGACATTCGTCAAGAAGAAGAGGGCTCAAGTAACAGATGAACCAAAGGATACCCAGGAACGTTTACACTTCATGGATAGGAGAAAACGAGTGTAGTGAAAAAAGTACAAGGATGCGCACAATTTGTGTTGTGGTGTCGTGGAAAAAAAATGATCAGATCTAGATTGTTTTCAATGAAAGTGTTTGGTTGTGAAAGTCTGGCAGTGAACATTCCTTTCTCTTGGAATTTTTTCTATGTCCTCATGAATAGGGGGTCGTTTCTTTAAAACGCAAAGCAAATTTACACAAATTCCAAGGCGACTTTGACGTCCTTACCTTCAACGGAAGAAATAGTGTGGTAAATGCGAAGTTTACACCTACATGCGAGTTGTATAGAGCATTAAGCACAAAAACGTTGATGGAGCTCCTATTCTCGCTTCATTGTCGTCAAGATGAAGAACTCAAAATCGATCGATCCAGTGGCTTCGCTTACTAACAGATGCCTAATATTATTAATTTTTTATATTATTTTACATGGTCCACCATCAAATTTACTGCGTGGATCCCAGCACTTCTTGCATTCGATCCGTTTTCCTCGCACTCATCGTCTACAATGGTCTTCCAACATTACGCGCATCGTTTCAGCTGCTGCTTGAGGATTTCGCCTCCTTTATGAATGTCGTAGAATGCTGGTCGAGTTGATTCTCTTGGAATGTTGGGGATAGCCCAACTATGGCGTTCTTCATTGCCTAACGTGGCGATTAGCATTCTGACAGATCTTGGATGAATCTTGGAAGCGAATCTGGAGAGAAGGCTTCCGTTTGAAAGTACTGTGTGGCTAAGAAAGAGAATTTGTACTGTGGAGACATCAACCTCACCACGGGGTTGGCACCTACAGATTGCATTCATGACAACTCGAGTCAGTGAATAATCACCGAAGATTGCTGATGACACAGTTGACACAGGAAACAACAAGAAACGGCTATTTTATCCTTATCATTCACTATCACTGATCTTTGCATGGAATTTGCACGAATTTCAACGGTAGCGAATAGCAAAACATGGCAAATATAAGAAATTATTCCTTGAAAATGTAAAGTACCTTTCAGTTGCAGCAGCTCTGAAGAGCAGGAGAGAAAGTGTAAGAAGTCGCATTACCTAAATGGACGGACACGCAGCTGAAGCGTACGACCACGGATTTGGCCTAGTTTACCGCACGCCGCTGTCCCGTACCGGCTCCGGACAGTCACTGCGTTCCTCTACAAGGGAAACTCACTGAAAATGAGCCATTGTGGCTGCCTAAGTCTTCTTGTGGATTCTCAGCTATTTCGTCATAACTTCGGTTTTCTGTGGATTTTGATAAGAGAAATTTATCGGTTTGTTATGATAGTGGAAGCGTTCCCTGTAGAAGAAATACACCTCTAGACATCGACAATGCTACAGTACACTTGTTGGCGTTAGGTCCTCTTCCTTATTCAGTTCACTTGATTGGTGGAAACATCGATAAAGATTGTACCTTCTCATTAATTTGCTCGGAAATTAATGTTACTCCTTTAATTTCATTTCTCGTGTATAGGATCCAGCAATAGTTTTTTTTTGGATGTTGTAGTATTATACAACATTGCAAGGCTCATTTTATGCATTTTTACTACGCATAATTAAATGATAATACAGTTTATGTCCCAGGATCTCCCTCATATGAGGGATCTCGAGCCAGTTAGTCGTGAGGCTACGTGGCTCATGCCCAGGAGGCGGATAAGGGGTTAATCGCGGACCAAAAGCGACATTTGCTTCCCTGAGACGCAGGTGGATCCAGGGGATGAACTCCCTGTTTCTGTTGCTCTGATTTCGCACATACCTTCTGTACTTGCTAAACGTATTCAGGCATTCGTGTGTGGGTGCGTTTTTGGTTATGCCGATTGTATTCTACGAGTCAATTCGGCCAAAAGCCTGCAATCAAGTTACTGGGAAGCATATGGGAGGCGGTTAGGAGTCGCCTACAACAAATATGCTCCATGTCCACTCTGGGAGACAACCTACCCGTTAGTATACCCAGCCCCCACGTTCAGAGCCCAGCGAGCCATACGTGGGTATCAAAATGCTAAACATAGTAGGAAAAAAGGGCTTTATTCCCCTAGCCCCAAAAGAGCCCCCAATTTCGCAGCGTTGGGTAAGACGAATACGGAGAGCCCGCTAAAATCTCAGGGCCAGTGGAAGCTGCCTCGATTTCAAAGAACTATGGTGACGATCTCTACTTACAATGCACGTACACTTGTATCCGAGTCCTCGATAGAAGACTTCCTCATGCAAGAAAGAAGGATGAAGTACGACGTCATCGGCCTGGCCGAGACGAGAAGACGCCAGCCTTTCAAAGCCAGTTGATTCAGTTGAGATAGAGGCAGTCTTGGAAGCCCTTGATAGTCAAAGAGTCCCTACTCAGTACATAAAGATTCTTCGTGAATGAGCTGTACTAAAATTTAACAACCAAGGTATCACCATTCTACAACGACATTATCATCGACGTCAAAAGAGGAGTTAGGGAAGGCGATACCATCTCGCCAAAATTATTTACCGCCACCCTCCAGAACGTCATGCGAACATTGGAGTGGGGTAACATGGGAGTGAAAATAGATGGTCGGCAGTTATACCATCTTCGTTTTGCTGATGACATCGTCCTTATAACACCAAACATTAGCGAAGAGGAACGTATGCTTGACGATTTTGATAAGGCCTGCGGAAGGATTGGTCTTCGACTAAATCTCACAAAAACGATGTTCATGAAGAAGAGATTGGTTTCGCATGCCCGTTCACGCTCAACGGGCTGAGGAAATGGAGACGTGTTCGGCATAACTTCAGCTTGTATTTGAATTGAATTTTTACGCGGAAAATGCAGGGATCGGGTAGAGTAGACAACGACGACATCATGGAAGAGTCAATGAAGCAACAGCTGTTTGTAAGGATACGGTCAATATCCGTATGAGTCGCTCCACTATTCGATTCGTATGTCCAGTGGGACTTTTCTGCGTTCCGAAAAATGAACTACCATGGAAAATATGCACTGTGGGGAAGCACCCGTTGACATTCCTTCATTCTCATTTCGCTCTAGCATTACAGATTCGCAGATACTCTATTCGTATTTCTCGTAAGATTATGGGGTCAAAAATAATAGACATATTCCCTATTCTTTTGTACGCACCACATACCCAGTGGTTTCCGTCGGATTCGCTTTTGTTGCTTCGCTCGAAAGCAAGAAGAGGAGAACAAAAGCTTTTAACGCTTGGAGAAAGCGTTAAAAATGAATGGTTTTCTCCTCACAAAGCAACAGAACAAGAATCAAGCTGCCGCTCTTTGTCATGGTGTTGCGCTTTTTATAAAGCACGAAGCGAAATTGCCGGTGAACAGCTTGTTAGTTTGGATGCATTGGCTAGAGATTGCCACCAACTCTAAGTATTCTGCGCCGGACCTGTTTGATGACCTACATGTTCACTTCGAAATTCAGCATTCATTGGAAGTCCCATATTTCAAAGAAAAAATGGGGTTTTTGCCTAAAAACAAGTTTGAGGGAGTGCCACGTGGCAACAACGTGGCCACATCTGATAATAATATGCTGGCAAGAGAAGTGTGTACCACTCAGCTTTCGATACCATGGAACTAAGTCAAATATTTTCTAAACTACTCTCTGTTCCTCCTGGCGGACAAACGCCGTCACAGGTTTGTTGTAATTGATCTGTTTCATTTTTCAGCTGCATAGGGCTAGCAATTCCCATAGCATATACTGGCTAACAGAAAACTGCTTGGTATTAATCTTTCGTCATCCAGAACACGGATTATTGTAGATCCGAGGAGCGCAATACGGCCTCCCGACACCGCCTGCATTCCGTCCACATGCTAGTCCTCCACAAGAGATGCCATACACGAGTGCATTCTCCATGCACATGCTCTCTTCCAACTATCCAGCACACATTAACTGGACTGCCCACTCATCAAACAAGGTGGAAATGATTGCAAGTTCAATTCGTTACTTTTGAGATACTTTTATACTTTTATGAGATGCTTTTGAGATGCATTTCAGACCTTGAATAACTTGGAGATCCAACTTCTACATCCTGAGATCCGCCAAATGCTGCTACCTCCGGGTTCATTCAACCCACACCAGGAAGCCATTAAGAACAAGAAGCGAAATCGGCACCACAATACGCGCAATGGTCATCGTCAAACCACCACTAGCACGATGTCGTCGGCGGCATCCACTGATGAGATAACAACGGCTAAAATCGTAAGTAGTTGCTCCAATGATAGCAAAAGCGATGCAGTGAGCAGTTCACAGATGGGTAATTCATGAGCATTGAGCACTTGGAAGAGGGAAAGCAGAGCGTAGTCTTCAAGCGTAGTATCTTTTAAACTGCTAAATCGCAAGTGAAAAAAGGCTAAAGCTCTCGGCGTTGATTAATCTCCTAGGGATGCGCCATGCATTCGGCTCCATTAAGCATCATTTGAAGGTGATTGAATGCATATCTGGCCTTTACAATGACTCGCGGTGGCCTACGATGTATCGAGGCAGTGCTGCCATCCTCCCAGACAGGTCTGGTGTACCAATTTTCCGACCTCGTAGGGATGGAAGGCTTGGTGGGGCATGGGCGCGGGGATCGATTCCACGTGTGTGTTGCAAGGCGCCTCGGACCACTGGGCCACACGCGAGCCGCAAAAGTTACAAGTAGCAGTGAGTAGTGCATGTTTGGAAGTCTACTCGTCATAATCTCATTAAATAACTATCATTGGCATGTATTCATAATTAGTGCGTATCTGTTGAAGGTCTCGTAATTGACTTATTTGTAATGTTGGAACAACGACTACATAATTGTTTCCAGTTGGTAGAAGACATCATAACTCAAATATAAGCAATCATATCAAGGAAAGTGAACCGCTATCACACATATGGACAACTTCTTAGTCTACACATTGTCAAATATTTCCGAACATTGAAAGTCTATAGGTATAGCAACTATCCCCGGAATACAACCACAACGTTGCTGAGATATTTGCAAAACTCTGGACCGCAGGTGTCTATGGTGGGGAACGAACGCACTATTGTCTTTAACAACAAAACGTTAAACATTGTGATTTCAACTACAGTCCTAGCTTAACTGGGTTCTATGCCGATTTGCGCTCCCCAGATCAACCCCGCTGACGGGTGATTGCTGTGACAAAAAGATCGATAGAAATAGCTGAGAGACAGGCGAAACGAAGGACCCGCATGGTGTGGTGGTGAACGCATTACTCCCCGGAAAGGACAATAGCGCGTTCGTTCCCCACCATAGACACCTGCGGTCCAGAGTTTTGCAAATATCTCAGCAACGTTGTGGTTGTATTTCGCTTAGTAACCTGCCATGAAAATTATAGAAGGCGGAAAACAAAACGCTAAACATTATCCCCGGCATAGTTACTATTTCTTTCTATTACTGCATGTTTCTGTAGTAAGGATCAGATCTACTGTTTCTCAAGTTGCCTGGCATATGTCGTAGTACGTAAATATTTTGATCCCATCCTAAAGAACTTCGTGTAGAGAATTCCCCTATCAAAATTCTCTATTTACCTAGCAGACATCCAATGGTCGATGGAGACGGCCTTTGCCACAACACCACTAGACAGCATCACGTAACCACCGGTCACACCACGGGGCATGCTGCTGAGTGCGTCTCATTGCTTGGGGAATGGATCCCGCGACCCGGGCCTTAACCTTCGCTTGGACGTAGCCACGCCCGGACGAGCACCGCCTCTTTTTTGGAAACTTGGGAGGTGCTTTTGGGAGTCTTACGTTCGACTTGATTGCCTTATTCTTACGCCAGTATTCTTTTCATCGTTATTCCTGTTGCATTGGTTTTTGCCTTTATGTATACAAAGATTTAATCCCAAATTTGAGTGTCGAAAGCTGTTGTCCTGTGTCAACTACGAAAAGTCCCGCGTGGCGTCCTATCACGTAGTCGAGCATTCTGTTTAAAGCTAGTGGCTATTCGGTGTTGATAACTAACTCTGAGGCCTATATTCCACTAGCAACTGCGTTAATAAGGTAGAATGAACGGAAATTGAAAAGTTGTCATATTGAAAAGAGGTATAACGCAGAAGTTAGAGGTGGCCTGCGATACACTCGCCGTCGTTGGTGCCAGCGGGTGTCCTAAGACCACAAATCCTTCTAGCCCTTCGGAATCGGAAAATTGATACCAGACCTGTGTGGGTATATAGAAACATTGACTTGTGCATTGCTAGAACAATGCGAGTCATAATATAGGCTATCTATGCATTCAACCACCTCTTACAATGTTTGATGATGTCCAATGCATGACCCATCCCTCCGGAATTGATCAAAACCGAACACTTTATTCTTCGTCTTAACCTTTATTTAAAATCATGGGTGGCGTTTTTGCAATCCTACTCAGCGTGAATTCGTATTTTATCGCGCTTGGCACTTGGTATGACGCTAGTCATGCTGTGGTTGCCCTGGGAAACAAACCGGCACGGCCCGATGACTTACTTCCACAGTGGTAAAGCCAGCAGTCAAGCTCCGATGTGGCTGCTAACCGTTGAAACAGTTACAACCATTCACTATGCGCTGAAATCATCCGCATTCAGAAAATTTATGGAAAAACATGATTATTCCTTAACTTTAGCGTTTAATTTGAAAAATCTGCAGTTGAATTGACCTGTGGCTGATTGATGTTTAATTTTTGAAACATTAGATGTCCGAGACAGGGCACTTATCAATAGAAACGTTCTGCTAGTGAAACTGAAGTGCTACTGAGACTGCTGGTTAGCTGCTTCAGAAAATAGTACTCGATTGCTACGTGTGTTTGTACGTGTCAACCTTGAAAATTTCTTGTGTGGCCAAAGTGCTACACATTTCTATTGCACAGCACCGGTGTGAAAGAAGTGTTGCCACGGAGAAATAAGCTTGTAGGTAAAAATGAACAGGTTGGTTGGTGAGTTCGTTTAGAGACCCGAAATATGCTTGCACTGAGGGTTGTCTTTTACTTTCCTTCTCTCATTTCTCTATGCAAACGTCTAAAACATGCGTTAGATGATCTGTGCTCAATTGGTGATTCGTCATCCACTTAATTTGTTCTCCTTCACATCGTGAACTTCCATGTTTTCTTCTGACTGACTTATAGGCCTTCAGGATTTCCATTCGTAGCCACCGCCCTCCTTTCCCTGTCACTCTTTTACTTGGAGTCTCAGCTTTGCAGGTAGTGTCGTGTACGAAAGCTCAAGGAGGTGGTACTATCGTTTCGTCGCGTGATGGAAAAGGTCAAATTCATATGCGCATCGAATATGACCGTAATGAGGTAAGAACAGTCGCTCATCGACTCTTCTATGAGGTACTGTTTCCTGGGAAACGAGCCATATTAAATATGCTAAAGCATTGACTTAAAAAGAGCTGTTGTTTCATTCCAAACACTGCAAAACTCAAAAAAGAAACGGTATACCAGGAATAACGAGTCCCACTTGCGTTGTATGGATGGATGTTCACGTCTAAGGCACCGAACTTCTCCTCTGTAGTGCTATCAATTGACTGCACATTAAATTAGGCATTACGGTGGTGTGCTGCAGCATAGCATACTTCCAAAAGTAGTTTTTGTTGATGTTCAGCAGTCATCTTCACTTCTCGATATTCAGATGCTCCGCTTCTCCCACTCACCCTACGCAGTACTGCCGCCGGCCTGTCTCAAGGACATCGTGATGGACACTCCGGAGATCCTGAGTCGCTTTCCACAGCGACACGGTATCGACCTCAGCCCGTCGTGTGAGATGTAGAAGTAACACTATACGGTTGTTCCGATCGAGATCTTCATTTTCGCGCAATTCGTAGAACTGCGTAGAAATTCGTTGCAATTGTGGATGCTAATTTGCTTGTCATTTACTTGTGATATGTTCATTTGGTGTTTTCTTTCGTTTTTTTTGGTGATTTTTGAGTGTAAATAAAAACAAGTGTGCTTTGCTATTCCATAGAATTAATTGAGACACTGAATCTCGGTCGGAGCCTGTAAAGACCAACTGAACTCAATCACAAAAAAGCGCCAAATACGAGCACCATTTTTCAAAAGCGACGGTGGCTCAAGCTCGATATGAGTAATCAGTGTTGTCCCCGATTATAACGCTAACACGACGTTATAAAACTTTTATTGGGGTTTCTTTGGCGCCTTCACCTGCCTCAAAATGGTGATCCGAGTCGGTTGTGAAGTGAATGTTAGGCTATGTGCTGGGTAATATAATTCTATAGAATTAATTATTGAGACATTGAATCTCGGGAATGCAATTACTAGGGAATACATTGCCACCATAGAAACAGGTCACAATGAATGACAGAAGGCCAACAGCCGTCGTGGAAAAAAGGGCACCAATGTGACCACGAGAAGCAACACCGGAAGGACGAACACATGGAGTCTCTCGGATGGCCCAGTGGAATAGAGAGTAGTATAGAGTAGCAGTTGGTCCTGTTTCTCTTCTGTCCGTCAACTGTTGATGGAATACCCGACTTTCTCAGGTCTGCCTCGCGGGACCTTTATTCGTGTAGTCATGCGAGACGCAGAACGTCAAATTTGGGTTTTAACAGTGAAAGAATACACATACAAGTTGTGTTTCTAGGTCTTTCATATCTTCTTCTGCTTCCAGACTTTCTAGTTCTCTGTCACGATGGATGCACACAGAATATGTCCGGGCTGAGTGCTAGGACTTGCTCTTTTTTCCGGCTCACGTGAAAACTTTCGGCCAGGCACTCGTTACACTTCGTAGGATCTTCTGCACACCAGAACTCACTAGCATATAACTTCGTAAATTGGTTTTTTGACAAATGACAATAAGCTCTCAATAGCTAGAATATGTTAGAAGTTAGGAATTTCACAGCGAGACTTTATTAGAGAGGCTTTGCTCGATCACCTGAAACATATATGTAGTTCTTATGAGGCTCTCTGTCGATTTCTAGGTGTTTGAAACTAAAATTCTCAAAAAAAAAACCAATTATAACTTGGCAGTTTTTGAAGTTTTCAACAGAAGCGCGGTAACCGCGATCAGAGACGATGCGTTGAAGTAGAGGTTTATATCCTGGTGGTATTAAGCCAGCTTTCTCAGTTGCTTCCGGGCTTGATGAACGAAGCTTGTGGAAGAAAATTGGGGAAAACACGTCGTCTGTGCTCCAGAAAGTGGAGCTCGATTCCAGTAGAATAGGAGAAGTTGTATCTTGCAAGCAAAGATCTATAGATTCTAATGTTTCTAATCCCAGTTAATGAAGTTCAGTCTTCCCAACGGTTTACCGCCTCATCGAGGCTGGGAGGTGTTTCTGGGTGCCGGGCTGATGTACAGCGGGAGATTCATACCCATAGTGTAAACGAATGCCAGAATCCACCACCGTCCTGGTATGAAGCCAGTTGACTGGTGGCAAATCTCCCTCTAATCCACAAGAGCGACTACTGCCCGTGGTGGCGACGATCTGGGGCAGGCTTTGGCCTGGCTGACCTCGGGACTTCAGGGAAATACAATGGCTAAACCAGCAAAACTACGAAAAATGGAAATTATGCTGAGGGCCGCACAACCAGTGAAGACGGGCCATCCAAGCATCCAAGTAAGTGAGAAATAGAATATGAGCTAATAAATGTCAGTCCAAACACACCAGCTGCCTTGCATTCAGCGCATGCCGGGCATCAACTCGCCGTTTAAGGGATTTGAAAAGGAATTAGAAAGATTATCGCAGGACGATTCACATCCGCATGTGGATCCACTGGGCCTAATTTACCGAGTTTCTTACATCGCCATTGTTTCACTTACCCTCCTTTCCAGAATCAAGTTTTCAGCGGAAAAAAATGCCTCCCAAAGTGGATTCCGCTCCTTATCACTCCGTGGAAGATCGGCTTACATTCCCACGATCTAGCCCATATCGAGGGTTGCGTATAGCGCAGTGGTCGGAGGCACCCTGCAACACACATAGGACTGGTCCCAGCTTCCAGGCTCACCAAGCCCTCTATCTCTTCGAGGTCGGCAAGTTGGTGCCCGAATTGTTTGGGAGGATAGCAGCAGTGGCTCGAAACATCGGTAGGCCATCATGAGTCACTGTAAAAGGCCGAATATGCATTCAGTCACCTTTAACAATGCTTAACGAAGTTGAATGCATGGCGCCTCAGAAATCGGTAGCGATTCCATTTTGCCGCGCGTGTAGTGTGTGGTCACGTCCAAGGTAGCGAGTACGACGACATAGTCGACTATAGGACAGAGACGACCTCTTTATGGTCCATTCTTGTTTATTCAGTGGAAAACCCTTAGAGTGAAGGTTTTGTTAATACTTTCCTGCAAAAATAAGTGGGTCTCCTGTTTTACCTGGTGGTCTGATTGTGGACTGAGCACGTTGTAATTGGTGTGGTCGATTAGACCATGAAGAATCGCCTCAATAGAAAATGCTTCCGCAGTCTATTCGCAAAGTACTATGGGGTTTTCCATGACTTGTCCTCGTGTTGCAGTCCTTCCCTGAAGTCTTTGATATCTCATTTTTTGCACGCCACTGTCATGGAGTTGGCGATCCACCAATGTGCATGAACTCTTCGTTTTTTATATCTGTTTGATGCTGGTAACAGCCCAAAGTATGGCCTAATAGGAGGGTCAAAATCAAATATAGGTTTCATTTCGCTTCCGTACCTTTCCACTTTACGTTCTTTGTTCATCAGCATGAGAAATGAGAGGATTGGAATTTATTTCTTCGTGCACTTAGGCTTTTAACGTCTGGAACGAACAAAAAGTGAAGGTCCAGCTAAGATTGCTGTGTAAGCCTTCTGACAAAAGGATCACCCTACATCATGAAATAAACGTTGTAGTCTCGACTTTTTGCTGCGTAGCTCCGTAAGCTTCCTTCCGCTTTGTTTGCCATCGAAATCACTTGTTATCTCGAGGTTCATTCGATATCTAAGTGCTCTTTGGATGTACATGGAGCTTCTTTTCGTATTTTCTTTCTGTGCTTTTTCTAATGGACAAATCACTTTCCAGGCCGATATGGTGAACGGGATTAAGAGGAGGTTAAAGACTCAAAAACGAAAGGTAGAGGCTTGCTATGACGATGAAGCTACTGACGTGCCTTGGCAACGACGGAAATTAGGAGATGTTAGTGAAAACCTTATCGTAAGCCAAGAGAGCCATAGAACGAACGATTCGTACGTAACGGAAGAAGGTTAGTCGATTTGCCTTTCCATTAAAATGTTTCTGTTCCAGGTTGGATTTTGTGCTGTACTTATTTACTTGGCACACTTATTTTCTTATTTTTATTTTTATTTTTATACGACTCGTCTTCATGTTTACTGTGCGGATCCCAGCACTTCTTACATTCGATTCTTTTCCTCACGTCCATCATCGATGAAGATCCTTAAGCTTTTACGTGTGTCTTCAGCTATTGGTTGAGGATTTTCATTTCGTGTTAAATGTTGTAGACTATTGGTCAAGTCGATTCTCCCTGGAGTACTGAAATAGCCGGGCTGGAACGTTCTCAACTGGATTGCAGAGAATGGTTTTTTCCCAAAGGTTTCTAATACATTGTTTTTTAAACCCTAACTAGCATTTCGGCGGATTTTGCCCCCATGAGAGCGAGCCTGAAAGGGGTCAAATTGGTGCACAATCCAGTGAGCCAAATACTTTCATAGGAAAGAACAACTTATTGGTGAGCAACCAGGTTAATGGATATTCTGTCTTGGCAGTTTATGGTTCTTCGTACTTTTTGCCGCAATATAAAATTAGCTAGGGGCGCGGGTGGCTCAATGGTCGGAAGCGCCGATCTCAGTGATTTATCAATGCCGAGAGCTTCATCCTTTATCCTTGAAATAAAATTAGAGTGTACGACAGTAATGCGTTGACGGAATGCATCATACTGTTTGGTAATCTTCTCTTTTCAATTTCTTGAAATTCAGAAGTAGTAATAAATTCGGAATCGTTGTTACAGATCGGATGGTTCTACCCACTCGTGAATTCTTAGCCTATGAACTCATTGTTGCACTTCGTGCTAAGCAATTCGTTATTGTAGAGGTTTGTTGAAAAAATGTCGCTACCAATTGGCAAAATATGTGGTCCGTCCACTAGTTTTATGGTCGTCAGGGTCCGATTGGTTGTGGGAAGACTTTTATTGCCTCGTATGCAAGTAAACATCTCAGTTTACCGTTGAGAGTCATGCAAATGGGCGATCAGATTGACTCGAAGGTAAGATCGTCCTTTGATAGAAGATGTGACTAATGTTAGGTCTCATTCTCCCAATATTTCTTCTGCAGAGTTTGTTTGGCATGTACCACTGCACAGAAGTCGCTGGAGAATTTTTGTGGAAACCGTCCAGCTTTAGTCAGGTTTGTTGCAGTTTTCTTCGAAGTGATTTTTGACTTTCCTTTTCAAATCAAATGCTTTCAGTGGCTTAGCGAAGCTTGTTTGATACTACTAGAAGATATCGACCTATCCAATGTTGATGTCATCTCCACTGTTGTGCAGCTGGCATCCATCAGATCAGGAATGCTTCCTTCTGGTGAGATTCTTACTATCCATGAGGACGTTCGTATTGTGTCGACAGTAAGGTCAGTCGTTTTTAGTTTATTTTAGGTACACATTGCCCTGCTCACTGTCGCTTCATTTCATTGAATTGTTTGCTACTGTGGTTTTCCTCGTTCATCTTTTTCCTTAGATGTTGCAAGTGTTGTGGTGGTTTTCAGCGGCAGAGGAAGGAATAACAGTGTGCTGGATGGTGTTCCGGTGCGAATAACCCTGAAACAATTAACAGA
Organism: Angiostrongylus costaricensis; assembly: GCA_900624975.1. NCBI lineage: Eukaryota > Metazoa > Nematoda > Chromadorea > Rhabditida > Metastrongylidae > Angiostrongylus > Angiostrongylus costaricensis. The sequence continues at coordinate 21,101 of UYYA01003933.1, forward strand.
TGAAGAATTACGACGACTTGTTACTACAGTCAGTTGCGATGTCACTTTTTATATGATTATGACTCTGATAGGTAGAAAACTAGATGAGAGAAAAGCGAAAGGACGCGCATGGTGTGGTGGTGAACGCGCTAGTTCCTGGAAAAGGTAATAGCGTGTTCGATGTCCACCGCAGACTTCTGCTGTCCGAAATTTCACAAATATCTCAGCATCATTATAGTTGCTTTCGCATAATACCTTTCCATGCCTTTTTTAGTTCAACAATGAGTTCAGGTATACCCACGCATAGCTCATCTCGCAAAGACCCTCATCTCTATTTTCCGGTTAATAGAAGCCTTTCCTCCAACATCTGACTCACGACTTCTAACGTCTACGTGGGTTCTATACTTTGAAATTACTGTTACCGTCAATTCACTTCATTACATTGATAGTTTATTACTTTTGGACAATTGGTTGTTTCTGTTTCCCTCTGCATCAATATGTATCTGTGGTGTTTATTTATCTATTTATTTGTACAAAGACAAAACTTTTCCAAAGGGGGAGAGGGCATTTCGTCTTATGAGAGACTCTCAGAATACTCCCGGATAAAATCGCATATAATTTTCTCTTTGTTGTTTTCGCAACATTTTATTGGATTTATTTTTAGGAACAACAAAAATGGACCTTTGTATAATGTTAAATGTCTTGCTCAGCGCAGTTTTGTAATCAGACAGTTTTTACTTCCATAGTATGAATTTCTTTTGTGAAAATGACGTTCCTCGTTTCCAGTGATTTACTACGAGCTTGTTCTCGAGTTAACGAGCTTCCAGACATTTCATCAAATATGTCCATATTTGCTGAATTGGTCGACACGTGGTGCCTTGCCAGCCCTTACGAAAGAGCATTTGCATTGTGTCTTAAGGTATGAGGTGTAAACGTTTGATGTATAGTTAAGAGTCGACACTATAAAGTTTTGATCAATGTCTTTGTTCCGTAATTTTTTAAACATGTTTTTATGTGTCGTGTGTAGGTCGCAGCGCCCTTGTCAATCACAGCTGATCAAGTGTCTTTCCATCTATCGTTACGTCAGCCAACATTTTCCCATGATGATGAGTCTTACACTATTGGACGATGTCGCATGTCAAGATCGTTGTCCCTTAAGAATATCCACATGCACCGTCTAGGTCATACTCGGTACTTATACTTAATGTTTGGATTCTAAGTATTTCGAATTTTTCTTATTGTGGACTTGTCAGTGACGTTCTGCAACTCATGGAACGTCTTGCCGTGTGCGTTCGGAATCGCGAACCAGTCCTTTTGGTTGGTGAAACCGGGGTCGGAAAAACTTCTGTTGCTCAGTCGCTTGCATCTACTCTCAATGTTACGTTGAAGGTAGTAAATCTGAGCCCTTCTTCTGATCCAGATGAACTCATTGGCGGGTATGTTTGTTGTTGATACTCCTTTTTAACCACAATCCATCTATCAGTGACCATATCCTTAATATTTAGATACAAGCCGGCTACTATTTCTCAAATACTTGAGCCGTTTACACACCTTTATCACAGTGTTTTCAAAAGCAGTTTTGATATTGTGAAAAATCGAAAATTTTTGGACCACTTGGAAGTGAGTTACAATTTATGGTAGTCAGTGCTTTGTCTTTGCTGGGATTTGGTGGTTTAATTCGTCAACTATTTAGGCTTGCTTGTCGTCCGGTCGTTATAGAGACTACCTTTCACTGGCTATAGCAACTGCAGAGAAAGCTCTGAGAAAGCAATCTCTGAAGGAGGTGGTAGTTCATTGAAAGATTTCCTTTAAAGCATTGAGCTATGTTTTTATTTTGAGGATACTCGGTGGGCATCCGTTATTGTTCGCGCAAGACGAATACGTAGGGGTTTGGATCGTGGCGCTGTCCCATTTGTTACTAGTCGTGGAGCTGTGCTCGAAGCTGCTGAAGATGGACACTGGCTTCTTATTGATGAAGTATGACACTTTCCATATCCATCCGCTACCAGCCAAGTGTTCTTTGGCTGGTTAGAAAGATTTTTGTAAAAAAGAAATCTCAGAGGAGTGAAAATTAAAAATATAAAAGTGGGTCATGAATGTTGTAGAATGCTGGTCGAGTCAGTTTTCCTTGAAATCTTGGAGATAGCTGGACTAAGGCGTTATCCACACCGATTGCAGGAGAGCGTCGGGGCGGGTATAGAACTAGTGCTTTTACTTTCTGATCGACAGCACTAACCACTGCGCTCTCCCACGCACCCACCAAATACAATGTGGTAGTTAAAAAGTGCATAATGTAAAGAATTAAAAGGTGTACCACAACTTTTGGTTTATTTCCTGTCACTGTACTCATTTTCTTGGGTTTCAGATCAACTTGGCACCTCCAGAAAGCCTTGATGCTATTGTGCACACTATTTCAAGGAATGTACATCCAAATTTTCGACTTTTCGCGTGTATGAATCCTTGTACTGACGTTGGTAAAAGAAGGCTTCCTACAAGCGTTCGAACTCGGTGATTACATAACATTTTATCCTTCTGAATTCAAAATTCAGCATGTTATACCTTTTTATTTTCTGCCTATTATAATTTCGCGGCAGGGTACTAAGCGAAATACAACCACAACGTTGCTGAGATATTTGCAAAACTGCAAAACATTTCAACTATAGCCGTAGCTTAACTGGGTTCTATGCCGATTTGGCGCCCCAGATCAATCCCGCTGACGGGTGACTGCTGTGGCAAAGATCAATAGAAATAGCTAAGAGACAAGCGAAACGAAGGACCCGCATGGTGTGGTGGTGAACGCGTTACTCCCCGGAAAGGACAATAGCGCGTTCGTTCCCCACCATAGACACCTGCGGTCCAGAGTTTTGCATATTTCTCAAAATTCAGCTTTGAGAATTCGATTGTATTTCATTTTTATTATTACATTTTTTCGTTTCCGCGGTTATTATGGATCCTTTTTCATTACATCCAACTGTCATTATTTCATCCTTTACATCTTTTCTGTTGACAATGGGTGACTAAGCCGTTCGAGCTTATTTTTTCACAACATACAATTTCAGGTTCACTGAATTTTATGTGGGTGAAATGAGTGATGCTCATCAGTTAGCTGTTGTAGTTTCCGCTTATCTTCCATCAATGAAACCCACCTTAGTAACGAAGCTTGTGAATTTTTATCTTGAGGCAAAACAACTTTATCCAACCATTTATAGGTGATTTTTCTATAAAAGGTTTTTGTAGTTTGCGTCTATCATTTATATCCCATTTTAGCTTGCGTACTTTTTGTCGTGCACTGTTATTCACAGCCCAAAATATGTTTGGGAACGAAGAACGATCATTGTATGAAGCGGTACACGATATGTTCCACACTTTTTTCTTTTTTTTCGGGAAATTCCCCTTGTTCACTTTTATAATGGCAGGTTGCTATGGCGTTTCTCACCAATCTCGATGCTGAAGAGAAGGAAAAGGTTCATGCGAAAATCGCACACACTTTTCATGTAGCAACACACATACCAATGGTTCTTCCACATGGGAAAGGTTCCGACTATATTTCGGTTAGTTTATTTTTAAATAATAATTTTGAAATATACTTATGTACTTCGATACGTGGATGACCCATCTTTACTGGTTGTGCGGGTTCCAGCCTAATTTCCATATTTTCGGAATTTTGCTGGTTTAGCCATTGTGTTTCCCTGAAGTCCCGAGGTCAGCCTGGCCAAAGTCTGCCCCAAGTGTTCACCAGCAAAGGCAGTCGCCGCCCTTGCGGATCAGAGGTAGAATTGCCGCCATGCGACTAGCTTGATACCAGGATGGTGGTGGATCCTGTTGTTGGTGTACTCTTAGCTGGGCTTCCTGATGGAAACGCCGTACTCGTCAGCTTCGGAGACCCTGTTGGTGGGATGGACCTCTGCTGTACATCACAGCCTGACACACCGGAACACCTCCCAGCCGCGATGAGACGGTAAGCCGTTTGGAGGATTTTGAGATGTACTCGTGATTAAGCATACACTTTACTTGGTGTCAACGTTTAGTGCTTAATGTTGTTTTATATGTAGAATAATCTGTTTTATTCTATTGCACCTACTTCTTAAGGTTAAATGGTTGCTGTATTTTTTTTCCACACTGTTGTACATTTTTTAGGTGGAGGGATACTGGATAGAGCGTGGCACTGAATTACCTAGCTCCGATGGAAGTTACGTTCTCACAAAGACAGTGAAAAGCAATCTTGCTGAAATTGCTCGAATTACATCTAGTGGAAGGTTTGCAAATTTTTCGCTCGTTAATTTAACTAGGGCAACTTTTTATTCCAGATTTCCTATCCTACTGGAAGGAGAAACGAGTGTTGGAAAGACGTCAATTATCTGTCACTTTGCTCGGATGACTGGAAATGTGCTCACTCGTATTAACAACCATGAATATACTGATATACAAGAGTGCGTTATATTGAAGCATTAATTAATTATCCTCAAATGGTACTTATCAGTGGTGTTCTAGGTACATAGGGTCATATGTTGGAGATATGCAGGGCCGTTTGATATTTCGAGAAGGTGCATTGGTGAAAGCGGTGAGAAACGGTGGATGGGTGATTCTTGACGAACTGAATCTTGCTCCTAGCGATGTCATCGAGGCTTTGAACAGGGTAATTGGAGATTTCGTTTACAGTAATGTAGTTTTTCTTAAGTTTTCGTTGATATACAAAGCTGGGGTTTCTTTATCCAATCAAGTGAAATTCAGAACTATCTCTTAATAGTTGACTAATCCAATAAATAATTTCCTTTCAGCTTCTTGACGATAATCAGGAGCTATTTATTCCGGAACTGAACACCGTTATTCAAGCACATCCACGGTTTCGTCTTTTTGCCACTCAAAACCCAGCAGGATGCTATGGTGGTCGAAAACGTCTTTCGCGTGCCCTCATGTCTCGTTTTGTTGTGCTCCGTTTCAGTCAACTGCCAATGGAAGAACTAGCATCAATGGTATTTCCTGGAAGAAAAGTGGTAAGAGTTACGTTATCCATCTGTTGCTCCCCAACATTTGAGGTTTGCGCACGTTCTGGCGTTCACAAATCTGCCGCTACAAAAATGATTAATGTGCTCTCCAAACTTCGTTTGAAACGCTCTGTCAGTGGTGTTTTCTCGGCTACAGATAGTAAGTGACTTTATGTTATTAGTTTTAGATGGTTGCTAGTAATTGTTCTGTTTTCTTTGCAACTGTTATTATCTATATTCATCGTTGTAGTTTTTCTACGTAATGACGTTTTTTCTTTTTCTTTGCATTCAAGGCCTAATGACACTTCGTGATGTTTTTCGATGGGCAAAACGACTTGTCACGGATTCGACAAGTGATGATTGGCTCCAGGTTCTCCCACATCAGGTTCTTTTGCAAAAGTCCAATATTAAATGTAGCTCTTACAGATTCTTGCAAACCATGGCTACTTTTTACTCGCTGGACGTTGTCGCAACCAGAGAGATATCCATTCTGTGGTCGAAACGCTACAAAATGAATTGGGAAGAAATATAGAGGTTAGTGTTTGCTTTTCTACAGTGCATGCTGCCAAGAATTGTCGTTTATCTTCACTTTTTACTATTTTGCACACATTAAGCGAATTAATTCGGCATTTAATTGGCATTGTTTCAGCCAATAAAATTATTTGCGATGGATTCGCCTTATATGCCCAAAGATATAGACACCGAAGGTATAATTATGACGATGAGTATGAGAAGAATGTTAGTAATGACCGAACAGGTAACCAAATAGAATTAATGGTGATCCTGTTTTGTGGTGGCTGTACCAGCAAACTCTTAATATTAATTTTCAGGCGTGGCTTCGTAACGAGGCCGTACTTATGGTTGGTGAAACTGGTGGCGGTAAGACCACTCTTGCTCATTTGATGGGAAGAGGAAATTTGAGCACGATTAATTGTCATGAAAGAACTGAGACTGCGGATTTATTGGGAAGATTACGTCCAAGAGAAGATGGAGGGTATGGTTAAGCTCTCACCATTAAAAGCCTCGTTTTCCTTGTTCTTTGATGTATTCCATTTCAATCGTACCATTATCTATTCAATTTATCTATCATACTTCATACTGTTTATATGCACTACTTACCCCACAGATTCGCATGGTCGGACGGAGTTGTGGTTTCTGCAATGAAAGCTGGTGTGCCGTTATTAGTCGATGAAATTTCGCTGGCTGAAGATTCTGTTCTGGAACGCTTAAATCCGTTATTCGAGGAAGTAGGCGCTTGATAAAATGTTTTTCACAGTTTCTAACTTAGAAAAAGTAACTGATTTCATAATAAATGTACTGTTTTTCATAGGCGATTTCTTTAAGGAAAGAACATTACTTCTGTCTGACGCCGGAGTTGAAGTTCATTCAGTTTCCGCTCGTGATAGCTTTCAAATAATTGCAACCATGAATCCAGGAGGAGATTATGGAAAGAAAGAGGTATCTTTAAAGTACAAGAAATCTTGTGTCTCAATAGCTAGTTCATGGTTTGTTTAGTTATCGAAAGCACTTCGAAATCGCTTTACCGAAATATGGTCCTGTTGTGACTTCGAAGAATGCGAATTGGTTAAAATATTTGAGTCAAGACTCAACTCCACTCTTGAAGAATCTCTTGGCCCTCCTCAAGAGTCCCCGGCAGAACTAGTTGTTAACTGGATAGCGAAGTTTTCTAAAAAATACTTGCACGTGTTTAGGTGAGTGGTCATTTTTTAGGTTGTTGGCAAATATGATTTAACGTTGTGTTGCCATTCAGGCATTCACCTTCTGTTCGCGACGTTATTGCTTGTGCAGAAATATACTCGGCTTGTGTAGCTAATCGATTTCTTCGAACAACAGCCATTTTTGAAGCGGTTTCCGCTGTGTTTCTTGATGCCCTTAACATGCAAAAGCTGCGAATGACGATGGATATCAGGGAAATACGTAGGGATGCGGAAGATATGGTACTGTAGTTCGTCCAAAGTCGAGTTTAAAAACGACTGTTAAAGATTTCTCTCTGTATGAAGTTTTCCGACCCTATTTTTTTCTCATGAGTAGGCCATTATGTAATTTTCTGAATGGCGATCTCTTAATCTTAACTCTTTTATTTACTGCCTTTTTCTTCTTAATGGCAGGGTATGTTGTGAAATATAACTCGTATGAAGTGCCGAGATATTTGCAAAACTCCGGACCACAGGTGTATGCAGTGGGGAACGAACACGCGCTGTTGTCCTTACTGGGGAGCATCGCACTTCACCACTACACCATCCGGGTCCTTCGCTTTGCATGTATCTCAGCTAGTTCTATCGATCTTTTTGCCATCAGCAATCACCCGTCAACGGGATACATGGGAAGTGCGCTGCTCCCCGGTAAGGACAACAGCGCGTGTTCGTTCTCCACTGCATACACCTGTGGTCCGGAGTTTTGCAAATATCTCAGCACTTCATACGGGCGATCTCTTATTTCTGACTTCTTAGTTCTTCAGTGTGAAAAATCTTAAACTTCGTAGTGCGTATAGTTGCATTTGCAATTATGAGTTTTAAGCTCATAGGATTCCTCAAGGGATCATTTTTAGTGACGGTATAGGGAAATAAACCACAATCAGGAAGTAATCTAAGCATACATTTGTTGGAATTGCAGCACTTTACAGGCCACTTATGTAGACGACAAAGTTTTTGCTTCAAATTAAATTTTGGTTTTTCAGTTAGGCCAGCTTTCATCTGACGTCATTGTAAGATCCCCTATTCCATCGGAAATACTCGTCGCGTCCGACTGTATAAAGATTGGAGCCTTTTCTGTTTCATTTGGGTCTCTCGATCGAGCTGTACCTAAGGGATTTTCACTTCGAGCACCCACATGTGTCTCAAATTTCTACCGAATTGCGAGGTACATTCTGGCTTTATTTGATTCATTGCTCGAATTGGGATAGAATCGGTAGTTCCAATTTACCGAACTAACGCGATAGTCAAGACAAGAATGAAAGCTCGCGGAAATCAATGATATACTCGTTTTCTTTATTAGTGTGGAATTTTCCTGTATTTATGTAGGGCTCTGCTAATCAACAAGCCAATTCTGTTAGAAGGTGCTCCAGGATGTGGAAAATCGAGCACAGTAATGGCTCTTGCTACGTTGACCGGCCATCCTATTACTAGGTTAAATTTATCGGACCAGACGGTTAGTACTTTGCACCACTCAATGTTAGGTCGCGAGTTCTAAAGGGTATACTTCTATTACAGGATCTTTCCGATCTTTTTGGAAGCGATGTACCCATAATCTGTGAGGATGATAGTATCTCATTCCAGTGGGTAGATGGTCCAATTTTGAGCGCCATTAAACGTGGCGAATGGGTGCTACTCGACGAGGTCTTTATTGAAATTCTTTGTTTACAAAACTTCGTTATGGGATGTTCAAGAGTCTTAACTGTTTGATCTGTTCTGAAAAAAAGATCTGTTTTAAGATGAATCTAGCGCCTCAAGCAGTACTGGAAGGATTAAATGCTTGTTTCGATCATCGGCGAATGCTCTACGTGGCAGAACTGAATCGTTCATTTGAAATTCCACCTGGTAGTAACTGTCGCTTCTTTGCATGTCAAAATCCTCACGCACAAGGTGGAAATAGACGAGCGTTGCCAAAGTCTTTTGTCAACCGTTTCACCAGCGTAAGTGTTATTGTTTGCACTTTTCAGTGATTGTCCAATCCGATTTTCTTGAAGAAGTCAGCGTAAATACTTCAAAAATTTTATGAATTTGACGCTGGATGAAGGATAAAACAATAAACGTTGACGATGGAAAGTACTCGTTAAGATTGAGATGGTTTATGAATATCTTGAATTCGTAAGCTAACTCTCTAGATGAGGTATAAAGGGAAATTCTAATACATTGCTCAATCTCATTAAGTATCCAACGACTTCATCAAGGCAAATTGGTTAACGCTAAACGTACGAAGCTACTTTTTCAATAACTGGGAATAATTTCTCGATCATCAGAAGATTTAAGGTGTTAAGGAAATCATGGGGTGTGTGGCGCAATGGTCGGAGGCGCCCTGGGATACACATGGGATCGATTCCCGTACTCGTGGTTCACCAAGCCTTCCATCCCTCCAGAGTCGGCAAATTGGTAACAGACTTGTCTGGGAGTATAGCAGCAGTGGCTCGCTACATCTATAGGCCATCGCGAGTCATTGTAACGGACAAATATGCATTCAATAACCTCAAACGATGCTTAATGAAGTCGACGCATGGCGCATCCCTCAGGGAATTGATCATCACCGAGGACTTTATCCTTTGTTTTTATTCTGATGAAATCATGGATCTATAGAGGAAACTTTGTTTTATCGCACTAATAGCACGTGTGATTTCTATGCATTGTTATTTAAACTTTAGATGTCTCAAAAACTCAAAAATTTTGAGACGAAATTGAAAATTTTAAAATTCACAACGCAAAAGCAGTGAATGGAAACAACGTTACATTAGAAACCCCACCGTGTCTTCCTGTGCGAGGGTTGATTTGTTCAGCTCCTTTTGTTTCCGAAATATCGCGTTTAACATAAAGGAGTGGAAAGAGCGTGTTTCATGTGCTTTAGGAATTTAGAATTTCGAAGAATATTGTAGAATGAAACAACATCAATCCTTCTAGAGAAATTTCTCTAGATTCTGACCACTTTCAAACGATGCATAATAAAGTTTGATATGAGATATGTTAGTTCAAAGTGGGAAATAGCCATTTACTTAATGCGTCGTGTGCATTATTTGTCAGTATATCGAATTCGGCGTGAGCTGATTCTGTCCACGCATTGGTGAAGGAGAATGTATGGATTGAGCGCTGACATGAATTCTTATCCACTGGTTTTCTTACCAATGGTTTGTTTTGCTGCTGGATTTTTTGTTGCCTGAAAAACCGTTTTTTTTTTCTTGCTGTAGTTTTATATTCGCTCAGTAACTTATCCAACAAGCGGGTTGAAATGCTATTCTCTAGGCGTAGTAGTATACAAAAAATCATTCCCGTACTAGTTTATTCGCGTGAAAATTATCGGGCATCGCAGAGTAGCTTATTAAAATGTCTGTGCGTTCCACTTAGTTCTAGCGCCTTTTTTTAACTACCTTTTTACGCATTGTACCGAAAGAATATCACAAAGACTATTCGCTAAGGTGAAAGGTCTCTATGATTTCACATACATCAGGTTGGACGACGTAGGTCTATTTCAATTCATTGTATTGGGGAAAACGTTCGAGGTAATACACGCCAAGAAATTGGGTGTCGGACTTTAAGTGTTGAGAAAGCCATTGCCTTATTCGTTGATTATGCATATTTTACATGTGACTTAAATATATCGACTGGAAGGCTTGATCCCACTGAGGTGGAGTTCGATTAATCTGCCGTATTCTCAAGTGCATTTCTCGCTACGTGTGCTCACGCATGAGTTTAATTTTCTTTTTTTTTCGATCGAGCCATCAAGTTTTCGAAACCGGACTATAAAATGAGGAAAGCTTGTTACTGGTTCGATCCAGGATTTGTAAACATCCGGAATTTGAGGCGCTCATGGAAGTGTAGAGAAATAAATTTAGCCCCCATTAGTTAGCAAAGGAAGAGTAAATGTATTGGTAGAGCTATGAATAGCAAAGGAAGAGTAAATGAGACCGAATAGCAAAGGAAGAGTAAATGTATTGGTAGAGTTATGAATAACGTTTCGACTAAAAATAAAGAACAAAGATCGCTTCTTTATGCATTTTTGTCAGCGGCTACACAGGCTTGCTACGGCATAGGTAGCCTTATTTTTAGCCAAGGTTAGTTTTTAGCTTCTGGTTGGAAATATTGAAATTTCTACAGGAGTTTGTTACTGTGAATGGGTCACAGATCGTAGGTCACAGGAGTGCGACATTTTCAAACTGCTATCGTACGTGAGATTTTGAGGTTTTTCCTAATACAATCACAACGGTGCTGAGATACTCACAAAACCTATACTCCGGGCAGGACCGAACCATGATTACCCTTTCGAGGGGTTCATGCATTACCTACAGCACCGCGGAGGCAGCAGATAAAAGGTTAACATTTTTCCCAATGTTGTAAGATCAAGTGTTTTCATGCATTAGGATGTTACAATGTGCGATAGCGTATGCGAATTAGTACATATGCCAATCTGCAGAGCTGAGCTGTACTTCCATGACCTCCGTAAGGCGTCATGTTTTTAATTGATACCTGTAAAATAGTTTTCACCTGAAATTGGTTAATTAGGTTGCGTTTGTGCATTGTTAAAATCAATGCTGTTAAAGTATTTCATACTTGGTAGACGTTTTCTATTTAGAGACATCTTAAATCATTTCGCAAAACTTACCGTGTCGTTATTTCAGATCTACATTGAGGACTTACTGGACGAGGATATCCTAGTTATTTTACATGAATTGCCAGCCGCTGTGGAAATTGGTCGCGATAACCTAAAAGCAATGATTTCCATTACTGCTGAACTTTCTGCTGATCAAAGTCTAATTGGCGGTCCTTTCTCCTTCAATCTTCGCGATTTATTACGCTGGGTACAACTCTTCGAAAAGGTTTTCCGGATCTTTAACCCATTTTGATGGCTAAGATCCAAATTTTCTTTTTTTCAGTTTAAAGATATGCAAGTATGTTTTCAAGTATTATTCTTAAACAGAATGCGGAGAGAGGAAGATTGCAAGAGGGTTCGTTAGAATTTTTTTTCATGCACTACACTCTTAGCTATCCGGTTTTAATTCTGGAGTCTTTATGTCATTAATGGTTTTTTCGTTATTCCAGCTAAGAGATTTGTATTCGAAGTTCTTTGGTGAACCATGTGTTACTCCTCCTCTTACTCTTTCCGCTGATGACAAGGAAGTTCGTCTAGGGAAGGTGAGTACTGTGGGGGAGAACTTGTTATATAAGAGCATTTGAAACTTATACCTTCTCGATGGGTTTATGTCGTGTCTGTAATTGTTAGTTTTGTTTTTAAACGTTTTGTTGGTTCTTTCGTTTTACTTTTCCTTTAATGACTGTCTTACTTTTATCAATTCATATCACCAGGAAAACATAAGTAAAACATTGAGTTACGTGGATTAGAACCACGTGGTTTTTTATTTGAATAAGTTCTGTCTAGGTATGCCTTCCCCGCACTGGTAGAAAATATGAGCTCTTCAACTCTTCCCATCGACTTCTATCCAGCCAATTTGCACTTATGCACCAATTGGCTGTTTGTGTTGATATGCAGTGGATGGCACTGATAATAGGACCTAGGTGAGTATTGAATGACATTGAAAATTTTTAATAGAACATTTTTGAGTGTAGGTGGTGTACGCCTATGACTCTAGCAACTGTAACGGGTTAGCCTTGACGATGTGGAATTACGAATCCTTTATTAATCTAAAGCTGTTAATGGTTATTTGGTCTTGTTTAGATAACATGGTCCGTTATTTACTTTAATGCAGTCTTTTCTCGCTTTCTTCCTATTTCTAACTGCTAATATACGGCTATTATTATTTGCTTGCTTTTATTTACAACAGCATAGCTCTCTTTTTTCTATGCAATCTTTTTTTCTGAAGAAATTCTGGAAAGCGGTCGACACTGCAAAATCTAGCGGACATCTGTGGTGTTCAACTCCAAACAATTGTTCTGAATTCCGAGACAGATGCTCAAGAACTTATAGGGTCGTATGAGCAGGTTCGTAATAAACATTTGAACGGTATTTAACACGAAAGGCTCGATACGAAATGATTAGGACGTATGTCAGGCCGAGTCTCAGTTTGTAGTAAAATTCAATATTTGACTTAAACACAGTTGCGAGCAGTACGTATTTGCCGAAACGGTACAGCCTTCTTTATTCTACAAGCGTCCATCATCCAGTTGGACATAATGGTGTTGCCCAACGTGCTGCGTTTGCGTGAAAAAGTTGTAAAATTTATTTTTCTTCTGAAAATTTAGGTTCTAGAAAAATCTGGAGTTAAAATAACTTTGTAATAGAATAGCCCCTATATACTATATACTTATACATTGTACATTACACATTCTTGCCAACGGTTTACCGCCTCATCATGGCTGGGAGGTGTTTCTGGGTGTCGTGCTGCGATGTACAGCGGAGGGATTCCCCCCCCCCCCCCCCCCCCCCCCCCCCCCCCCCCCCCCCNGGGGGGGGCCCCCCCCCCCCCCCCCCCCCACTTACCCACCCACCAAGGCCTCCCAAGCTGGGAAGGAGTCCGGAGTTTCCACCATGAAGCCTAACTAGGAGCAAACGAATACCAGGATCCACCACCATCCTGGTGTCAAGCTATTGGCATGGTGGCAAATCATCCTCTGATCCGCAAGGGCGGCGACTGCCTGTGGTGGTGGTGAATACTTGGGGCTAGGTTGATCTCGGAACCCCAAGGAACCACATTAGCTAAACTAGCAAAATTCGCAAAAAATTGAGGTTATGCTATGGCCTGCACAACCAGTGAGGACGGGTCGTCCATGTATCCCAGTAAGTATACATTATACATTATTTTGTATATATTTTATACACACATTATTTTGTACACACTGATATTTATGCTTATACATGTTTTAACTTTCAAAACTGGGGGAACATAACAAAAAAAGGAAAAAAATTTAAAGGTGTGTGTGCGTGGTGTAAGAGCGATCGGGCAAGGCTTCGAGTATAGGTCTGTTAAGTTTCCTCAAGTACTTATTGAGAAATACGAAGGGACCACCAAAAAATAATCGTCATCCCGCACATCCACTGATGAGTAGTGATAATTAGGTCGCGTTAAATAATCAGTTTTAAAACGTCTTATTCTTCAGTCGATCGACGATTATGTCATTAATGATGCGAAACAGAACCTATACGAAATTCTGAGTGCTCATGTCGAGGAAGCAGCACTGAAAGGAATACTCAATGCGGAAGATCTGACACAACTTGAGACAATCACTGAAATTGTCCTCTCTAATATCAACGACAACAACGATGTAGTTGATGAGTGTCGCGTAGTACTGGCACGTTCTACTCGGTCGTCGATGCGCTTCGAATGGGTTGATAGTCCTTTCGTACGCGCGTATTTAAATGGTCATTGGTTGCTGATTGAAGATGTGAACCTGTGCAGGTGAGTTGTATTGTTTCCTTAAATTTCACCCATGTAAGGAAGGCATATTAATTATCTAAGTGTAATTGATAAATGTATCAAACAAGAGTAGTTGATTTTGCCATTTCTTCCAAGTATTTGCGAATTGCTGCTAACAATCTCGAAGATTTCTCCTGAAAACACCATTCTCTGAATTATCAACTCGAAACCTATAACCATTTTTTCTTAACTTTTCCACTTTTTCATCTTATAGATATACGTTTTCAGTGCTGCGGTTTTGGATCGTTTAAATAGCTGTCTCGAAAATGACGGCCGTCTGGTGGTATTTGAACGTCATTCCTCATTTAAACCTTTGGAACCACATCCAAATTTTAGGTACGCTTTTTAAAAAATGGTCTAGTTTCCTAAAAAGGAAAGGCCGGAAACAAAGGACTTCAAGTCCTTTATTTAAGCATAAGAATATTAAGCGTCTGGTTGTAATCTATCCACTAAGGGTGTAGCATCCATTCGGCTCCACTAGGCATTGCAGAGGTTTTCGAATGCAAATTTGGCCTATACAGTGGTGACGCCTGCCGTTATACTACCTATATATCAAGCCGGTGCTTTTATCCTCACTGATAAGTCTGCTGCCAATATACCGTTCCAGAAGGAATAGGGCTAAGAAAGCCTGTGTCGCGGGCTCAAGCGAACTACCACATGTGTGTTACAAAAGTAGCTGGCATGTTTTTTACGGAGAAAAGGTTCTCTAAAAAGTTTAGAACATAGTTAAAGTGCATTATGAATATTGCAACGGTGCGTTGGTCTTAATAATCCAAATTAAGAAATATTTCGCTTGTAATTTTGCTTTTGTATAAGCGATTTTTCACTTGAGACCAAGCAATAGACGAACAGTGAACTAGTAATGTTAGTTAACTGATTATTCTCAGACGACTGTTTAGAGTTTTTCTTTCGATGGACGCTAAGAATGGAGAGATCTCTCGTGCCATGCGAAATCGTAGTGTGGAGATATTTATTACGACTGAGCGACAGTGGAGTTCTAGTCCACTGGATGTGGCCGCTGTAACACTTAGTCGTGACATGAATATTTCTTCGAAGGTAGGTTTTTTTAGTGTTTACTTATTTGGGCGCTTGAACGACGGGTTTTCACAAATACTACTAGCCCACTTTCTATTCGTTTCTTTCATTCGTGATAGTCCATGGTGGTTGGTGGTCGGCTTAGAGTATGGTGGTGATTCCGCAGTATGCAAAGTACCGTTTCATTTGTCAATACAACCAGTAGATGTTGGTTAGAAACATATCCGTCTATCTTATAAGTGGTTATCTTAGAAGGCACTAGCATGTTTTTTTTCTTTTATTCTGTTGTTCTTTTCGTCCATTTATCTTCGACTCTTCTTCTTCTATGATCGGCTAATTTATTTTTTGTTTTTGAAGTGTATCTTGCTTGACGAAAAAATATAGTTGAGGTCTTAAAGACCGAATTTTATTTAACCTCGACATGGATGATCAGTGTTGCCTCTGATTATTAAGCTAATACGAGGTTGTTACAAAACTTTTATTTGGCGGACGTTTCGACGCTTTCGCTCTCTTCAGAGTCTCGATAATCCGAGTCGATACGAGCAACAGTCACTTGTCATCACATCTTGGATCTTTGTAGATTTATCGTATCGAATCTTCTGGAGTGGTGCATTGCTCCAATGGAGTTTCCTCACTCTCCAGGTCTTTTAAAGATGACTGTTGTTGATCTATTACCATCTGTTTTGAACTGCTTTCATGGAAGCAATACATCCTACAGCAGTTGATGTATCATTAAGTAGCACATAGCGTAGCAGGGATGCTTCATTCGAACAGTACCGAATCTGAACGATGGCCAGCTTACAAATCAAGCCAAATTTCGCAAGAGTTACTGAGGTTTCTAAAGTTTTTAGCGCCACCACACACAGGGCACGGAAACAATGTCTTCTGAAAACAAGTCGGCGCAGTGAACAACGAGCTTCTTTTCGTAGCCTGTATCCGCGAAGAACATTATATTATCTGGAATACTTTAGTGTACTACTCTGTATTCAATTAGTATCGGACTTGTAGGAGAAACCACTCTGCAATCCAATTGGGAACGGTGCAACCCGGCTATCTTAGGTCTCCAGGGAGAATCGACGTGTACATCATTCTACGACATTCAAGATGAAATTAAAAATCCTCAAGCAGCAGCCGAAGCTATATGTAAAAGTTGGAAGAGCTTCGTGGGTAATGGATGCGAGAGAACGAATCGAATGTGAGGAGTGCTGCAATCCGCATGGTAGACGTGAAGACGGGTCGTATAAAATAAAGAAAAAATTTTTCATTTTACCGTTTCATTTGACTAATTGCAGAAAGCAAAAGCTTTGTGTTCTCTTTCCGTCGAAAAACAACTTCATTTCTCCATTCTGCTAAGTGAAATGTCGATAGAGCACGCATGTAGGACTGTGGGACTACGAAGTTTAGATGACGAGGATGGCGACGCAACGTTTGTAATACCTCCACTGGTGAAAGAAATTGCGACGGAACGGTACGTAGTGGTCGTTTTTTTTTTGTGCTCGAGCTTCTTTTTGTGCTGTAATAAAATTAGTATTCTAGTTTTGATTTGTGGTTGCTGAATGCGTGGAAGAATTGTGCTTCTAATTACTCCACTCTATTTTTATCACTCTTGTCGACATCGACTAGAGTTCTTAGAGGAGCATATTTTCAACAGATATTTGGAGATATCGGTAAGTTCGTATTGTGAAGACAACTCAAATGTTGTCAAGTCTGTTAAACTCAACATTTCTAATCACTTCTGAACTGAGAGTAGATTGATTTTATAAATATTAGTTTTTCAAGCAATAACAGTTCTTTGATTTTTTACTGTTTTTTTTATTTCAATTTAAAGGAAACTCGCAAGTCTCAAACATGTCTTTGTTTGTGAACTTTTAAAAGATGATGGTTTAGAGGGCTTCCGTAGATCATAGGAGTGCAGTTCTATTTCAAGAGATATGTGTTCGAACGTTAAATGATTGTTTCAGCTCTATCTACTGTCTCTCGTTTACGCGAACTAACAAAATCACTGGACTATTCCCACCACTCTATCGATGCTCGTTTTCACAATTGTTCTTTGAATGAGGACATTGATGTGATACAGAGGTATAGTTTTCTAAAGTCAGTTACGCAAGTTTAATAGAAACATTATATTATTAAGATTTGTCGTAACCACTGTTTGCGAATGGTTCAGCGCTCTTATTGGGAACTTTTCAGTGGAAACAGGTTCAGCGGAGTATCTGAGTCGTACTGTATCGAAATGTGGGTACTTCGTTTGTTTGTCAATCCCTGCGGAATTACTGTTATGCTGGAACATTTGCAAAACTTAGACCCCAGGCAAGATTCGAACCCTCGGTTAACCTTTCCAGGGGCTCGCGTGTTACTGCACCACTGAGGCCCTTGCTCTCCCTTCCTCTCAGCCAATTTTTTCCCTGAACTTTCCCATCAGCAATCACCAGTGATCCAGGGAGCACAAATTGGCGTTGAACCCAGTTAAGATGAGGCTGTAGTTAAAATCACAACATATAATTTTTATTTACTGCCTATTTTTTTCGAGACAGGGTATGATGTGAAGTACAACCACTATGATGTTGGTATATGCAGAACTTGTACCACAGACCAAATTCATATCCATGAAAAGAGTAATAGGCAGTAAATAAAGGCTTGAATATTGTGATTTTGAGTACAACCTCGGCTTAACTGAGTTTAACGTCTATTTGTGCTCCCCGGATCGCTTCCATTGACGGGTGATTGCTGAAGGCACCGCTAAGGTAAAAAATGGTTGACAGAATGGCAAAGCGAGGGCTTCGGTGGTGCAGTGGGTAACACGTGAGCTTTTGGAAAGGGTAATCTCAATCTGATTCGAATCTCGCCTGAGGTTCAAGTTTTGCAGATATCTCAGCAGCATAGTGGTTGTACTCATGAGTACTGTACACATCGTACTCTGCAGTGAAAAAGCAATGTTAAACAGTAAATAAAAACTTAAATGTTATGCAGAATTAATCAATTAATGCATTTTTTTAAACAAATTTTTCAGACGAGGAATCAAATGTGGATGTTGGTCTCAAGAATCTACAACTCATTTCTAAAATTGTAGATGCTATAATGAAAACGTTAAACGACACATCAGAATTGGACGATGAACGAACGGTTTTTTTAAATATATAAATGTCACATAACCATTGAATTTGACTAGCTTTTTTTTTAAAGATCTTCTCCTTCTGTTTACGTCTCGCTCTTTTTGTCATTGCTTCGAGACGAAGATTAAATGCTAGAACTTCATATGCACCGCTGTATCATGCTTGGGCTGAAATACATCAACTTGTTCGTATCAACGGGTTAGTTTAATAATTTGTTGAGCCCATAGAAGACCCCACAAAAAATAAATGACGTTTTGGATAACTTGCCAAAAATTACTACGCACAATGAGGCTGTTATGATATTCGGGTTTTTGCGTTTTTTAAGGTAAATTTACGTGTTTAGAATTGATAGTTAGGTGGTCTATGTTAACATATCGTGTGGGTGTTAGCACTTCTATCGTTCATTTCGCTATGTTCTAATCGTCATCCCTGGAGACAACTGGATTCAGCAGAGTATATCGAGCTACCTTTTTGACATTTCACTTTTGATTCTAGATGTGCATGGAGATGGATTAAGTTTGCAGTGAACACGTTGGCTCATTTTTTGAAGATCACGCTTAAGTTCGTTTTCTTTCCGGGGCCACTGTTTTTGTCGCCTACCTGTCGTCTCGAGTTGTCATTGTGTTGTAAACCTATCGTTGTCTACTTTTCAAGGCATATTTCTCACGCTCCCTAAGACGGGATATTCTTTGAAACTGACGCTTCTGAAACTTGGAAGGGATATGAAAGTGCTAATGAGACGTCTATGGCTTTCGAAAGTGTTTTAGTTTAGTACACACAGCTAGACTCATTGCGAAGTACAACTTGCTCTAAAAACTCGTCTTAGTCCAGATTCTCTAAGATCTTCGTCGGAATGATCTTCGTGAAAAGCATGTTAAGCAGGTACGCAAGGGAGGAAGGTTTGTTGGCCGGTAGTTGCAAATTTTGCCCTTGTTGCCCTTTTCGTGCTAAAGCGCTACGTCCCCTCCAAATGTTCTATGAGGGCCGGTTTTGCAAGTATGAGGATAAATGGGTTGAGAAACTGAAGGAACTGCTCAAGGCCTCAAACTTAAAATTGTGATATGAATGTGTCGTTTTCTTGTTCAGCAATCGCGAGGTTTTTAAACAGCATACATTTACTTCCATAAAAACACAATGCAATACAACGCTAGCTGACGTTTCGGCGGT
>UYYA01003933.1:40478-159283 GCA_900624975.1 Angiostrongylus costaricensis
CTGTTTAAAAACCTCGCGATTGCTGAACAAGAAAACGACAAATTCATATTCCAATGCCGAGGTTAAGAGAAAGTCGATCCTGGGAACTATTAAAATTGTGAATTGAGCTTTTTGGAAAACCGTCGGTAGTAAAATTGTCCCACTATGGATGCGCTGGCAAGTTCTGGCACAAGTTCTATGCATCAGCAAAGATTTGTGTGATTTCGTACTAGTTATAAAATGAAAAGTTCACGGTGAGTATGGACTAGCTGTGTATGGCTCGTTTTCTTTTTGATAGATGAGTGGACATCATTTCTATTCGACATAAAGCAAGCATTTGTTCTTTATACGTAGAAATCATCACCATAGTCGTTCGAAGTTTAGGCGGCCCATAATTGTGGATTCTCCGGAATTTTTCGTTGGAGCTCGGTATAGTCATTTATGGCCTGCCATGCTTTACCAGACAGGTGGAACCCATTTGTTTTATGCGACACAGAACGACTTTCCCTATATTTCTTAATTCCTTAGTTACGTTCCGGCCAAACTGGTTTGCATACACAAAATTACATCTGCAATTGCATCTATGACTATACAACAGGATCTATAAGAAAATTAGATACAGTTGGAAGAGTGCCGCTATTATAAATCCGCGTACATCTCAAAACAAGTATATGATGGCCTTAGGTTCCACCTTAATCAGCGCTTAACTTCTTAAGGACTCGCCAAGTAGATTAGCGCTGATAGCAGAAGACCTGTGAATGAAAGATCCTCTATTTGACAAGTGAATACTTGGATATTTGGATGACCCGTATTCACTATTAGTGCGGGCCTCACCAAAATTTTCTTTCATTTTTCTATCGTGCTAGCGTTGTCCATGGTGGTATTGTGCTGCGAGCATCGTGACGCATGCGAGTCCCATTCCTAATTCGTAAAAGGCATTTCCATCTGATTACGTTGATAACTGACATTGCCACGAACATGTCTACCTATCGTTTATATGGTCGTTCAAGCAGAAGCTTGCATTCTCTTGGAATCCATTCCAATGTCCTTCTCGTTCATCTGTTATCTGCCCTTATTATGTGACCAGCTCATCTATGCTTGCTTCGCTATCTATGTATGTTCTCTTCGATCTCTAAAATGGAATAAGTTTCGAAGATCTGAGTCGCGCATTTCATCTAAACGTTGTGAGTGTTGGTTAATTTTCAGAAGATATCGTTCAGACGCAACGTGAGTAGTGCGCAATAGTCGTGATGTGGTTGAAGTATTAGGTCAGGTCTCTGCTGCATAACAGAGCGCTCAGATGACTGTTGAATCGAATACATGAGCGCGGATTTCAGAGTCCATTATTCGGTAGGTGGCTTCTTTGACAGATCCAATTGCGGCTCATGCTGCTCTCCTTGTTCTATCTTATTCTTCTGTTATGTTGTTCTTAATGTTCACTGAACACCCAAGATACACTTACGAATTATTTTCTGTAATCAGAGAACTATCCAGTTTGATCTGTTCGTCTTCATCGCATGGGTTTTTCATGGACTGATTCCTCCTCCGATTTATGCGTAATCCCGTATTTTTTTGCACTTTGGGTGCGTTCAGCACTTCTGTGATTCTTTTGCGCTTCTTGAAAAGATCAAGACATATGGCTTTGTCGCCACAATCAAATGACTTCACTATCTGCTGTAATGCGGGAGTAAACACCATAGACGATATAGTATCTCAGCGAATTCATTTTCCTGTGAGTGTCGTGAAGGGCCGGTGAAAAAGCTATAATTTGTGCTGCATTTCCGATAGTAGTCTGCTGTAGTCTGTATATACGGATGTACTATTTGGTCAACGAGCGCTGGTAGAAGTGCATTCGTTTAGATGCTTTCAAACTTGCTCATAGTCGATATAGATTAGGACAAATAGCAGATAGTATTCCAGACAGGACTGTGTGACCCATTATACACTTTGGATATCATCCATACAGCAAAAGCCCTGGTAGAATACTGCTTGGCCAACTGATGCATCATGCAAGGTATTCGATATGCACAAAAGGAAAATCTTTGTGATCAACTTATAGAATACGCTCGACGTCATGCAATGATTCGGGGTCTCCTCTTTTTGAAGGTAAGCTGTCATGTGGGTTGCCAGAAGTAGATGTAATTTGTGGCCTCCAGTTTTGTGGAAATCGGCGATGATGTTATATGTGCTAGAGCTGTACTCCGTGCTTTCCATCGCATCTCTCAACTTCAGAGGGAGGAATCCCGGGTGGTTTTTTTCCAGCGAGGATTTCGGGGTTGGAGGCGGTGATTATGGGGCGGAAAAAATTGATGTACAATCTTTCCTTTAGTAATTCCATTTCATGGTGGGATGTAGTGATAGTTTTATCGTTGTTCGTCATGGCGGATAACGAAACATTATAGTTGCGAGAATAACCGCCCTTCTTCAATGTATCCCGGTGTATTATCAACCGATTAGGT
Source organism: Angiostrongylus costaricensis (assembly GCA_900624975.1). Classification (NCBI taxonomy): domain Eukaryota; kingdom Metazoa; phylum Nematoda; class Chromadorea; order Rhabditida; family Metastrongylidae; genus Angiostrongylus; species Angiostrongylus costaricensis. The sequence continues at coordinate 42,917 of UYYA01003933.1, forward strand.
TAGGTCTGTTGCAGTTGGATCAAGCTTAAGTCTCCTTCTGTTCTTCTACAGTTCCGTAGTAGTAATGGAGAGACTGTTTGAATTTCTTGTTTGAAGAGCTGAAGCGAGTTCGGCGCACGTTTTAAGTTCTTCGACAAGCTACTTGTAGTCTTCGATCGGACCTTCCTTTATTGGGCAGTCATACTAGGACAGGTTTTCGTTGAGATTGTCCTCGTGAGAAAAAACTTCTGTTGTTTTGTCTTGCGCGATGGCACCAATACTTTTTCAGCTTATGGCTGAATCGAATCTTCACGCGGGTAGGCGGTGACCAGACCCAGTACAGAACCCAGGTACCTCTGAGGGATCAAAGATATACCACTTTCTGTTTGTGAAAATAAGGTCGATCTCCGCATGAGCCGTACCGCTGAGAATCTCCCATGGAAAAGAAGCCAATGCCTCTGACATTTCGTAACGGAAATTCCCCTCCATTATATCAGTCCATGTGCTTTCCATTTCTGGTAGGGATGATCGCTTGGAATTTGATGCGATCGGCAGCTTCAAGAACAATATAAAGGTCGTCGTCTGAAGAAACTGTTCCGTTGTTATAGGTGCAGAGCAAAAAGCAATGTCCATGGTGTGTCTTTTGCGCGCCCGCGTTGTCCGTTCCCAATAACGTCACGGGATGTGATCACCTCTTACCCAGTTATCTGACAGCTCGATATGGCAGACAGAAACGCCCACTGTGAGATGTACTGAGGCTTGAACTATGCTTTTTTGACTAATGTGGTTTCCTGGAATCCCGAGGTCAGTTTGGCCGATGCCTTCCTAAGAATGTCACCGCCACGAGCATGCGCCGGCTGTTGTGGATCAGAGGGAGTCAATCGACTAGTATGATACCAGGACGGTGGTGGATCCTGGCATTGGTTTACTTTTAGTTGGGTTTATGTATGGAATGGTCAGTCTCCTTCCCAGCTTGGCAGAATCTGCTGTGGGAATACTGGGGAAAGCGCTGTACATCGCAATCCGACGCACAGGAACATCTAGCTACGATGGGGCGGTAAAGTTTTGAGAGGTTAATAGGTGAACAATAGTATTAAATGAGCATTGAGAGTTAACTAAGTCACGTTTTTGCTGCCTAAACCTTACAAAGATTCCTAAAAATACATTCTTGCTTTTTTAAGGTCCGAAAACTCCTATAACCCACTGTACTCGAAATTAGTGCATTTTATCAATGTTGGATGGTCTTTGGATGCTTACGATAGTTTTGTCAATTCGTATCTTCCACTATATAAATCATATCGACTAACAGATCCGTTCTCTTGCAATGAGGAGAGCCAGAGGTATAACAATTAGTGTCAAGTTTCCTTTTTTCCTAAAGACTGAAACACTTACCTTTCTTCCTGCCTTAATAACTTTTGTGCCTTGCGAAGTCAGGATAACGTAGGGTGTTTTCAAGTTCCAATTGGTATTTCAAAGATGTTTTCTTTCTAATATTTAGTATGTTTTTGATGTTTGTTGTAAAACCAATGAATTCCAGTGTTGTGAGAAAATTTAAACTTCTTCTAGAGGCGTTTTAGATTCTTACAAGATTTTTTCTGATTTCAGGCTGTGTTCTGTTGAATGCTCTGCGCTAGTGGAAATTGGGACGAAAAACACACAGATTCCAGTACTTCTAGAAGAGAATACAGGGGAGATTACTTTAACAGATGAGAAAAATTCACCCATTTCTAACGCCTTAGACCTGTTGAGAACCCTAAGGGAACTTCACTTGTTTTTTTCTAAGGACGTCATCTGTCAGGCAAGCTTCGCTATTAACAGCGGGATTATTTATTCGATTTTCCCATGGACACTGTTTTTAGTCAGAGATGTTCAACAGACACCTTGCTTTTGCGGAACTTAGTTGGTATAATGACAGAAGCCGACGATTTGCTCAAGTGGTTGCAATATTAAATAGCAATTATTTTGATGATCAAAAGGTCTGTTCTCACTTTTCTATTCTCGTATCTCTCTTCGCTTGTGTATAATGTTGTAGCATAGCGAAACTCCTACATACTGATGTTAACGTAGGTCTCTACGTAACACAGCCAACAGTGTGAAACTAAGTCACATATTTCGCTCTACCACCGTGATCAGAATGTGATTTGTGCATTCGGACTTCTAGACTTAATGAATTAAATCAGTTACATTCTTATTTGAGGTTTTTACACTGAAGTTCACCGACGCATTTTCGACTGTGTTTCTATCGTTTTGGGATGCTATTGCTTTCGATCCCACTCTCAGTGCTCTATCGGTTTCAAATGTGAGCCAATCCCAACTGAAAGCTTTGGCCATACAGCTTTGGCGACTCGCTCCGAACTCACAAAGGCTGTCAAAGCTCATCTCGTTCGTTATTTTACTTCCGTGTTCGTAACGTATTATTATCTGAAAAAATTTGTCCAAAACTCGGAAAGACTTTCGATAAGTCTATATTTTTTGTGTAAGCATCATTAGCTTCGAAGAAGTTTCATTTATCTTTCAAAACACTTGCCTATATTGGGTAGTTTTCTAAAAAATAAGTTTCAGAAACGAGCTGGAAAGTGTTAGCAATGGACTGCCGGGATGGTCCACCGTTGTTGTATGTCACACAAGCAAATATGGATGGGAAAGACGACTTGAAACGGCTTTAGAGATCATGCATAATGTGCGTGTATGCACTTTTCCGTTGAATTCCATAAATTTCTAAACTTTAGGCTCTCCCACCTCCTGATACCTTAGATCCAGTCATATTTGAAGAAGAAAGAGCTCGTTACCAATTGGATATATTTAACGCTGTAGATCAACCATTACAAGTTCTCGCCAGGTGGAGGGGAACGATAGCTAGGTGTGTATACATGTGTATTAGATAGTAAGTATTTTAAATTGTTATTCATCTTTTCTGCAGTTTGTTTTTCTAAGTCATTTCTAGTGTCATTATTAGCATCTTAGTCATTACTGGAGTCTCTAAATTTGATTTCTTCACAAGCAATTTTTTCGGTCGATGAGATAAATGAGTGCAGAGAATAATTGAATTTTGTGAATAAAAAAGCATTTTTCATAGTTATAAATGTGTGCTTCCTTTTTCATTTGGTCGTATTTTTTCTTAAACAAACATTAACCTTCTACTTTATTTTGTACGACCGTAATATTCATTTTTCGAAACGATTATATTTGTTATCGTTACCATTTCAGACAACCAGCGGACTGTGACTCTTTGTCTTTTCATCCGGTAATAGCTGCTCTCCGCCAAATTCGCGAAGAATTACAGAAGACATTGAGTAAAACTCGGGAAAAACCTATGGCTTACCGCCAGAAAGCCAGCCTAGTACTGATATTTATTTGATTATCGTTCGCATTTGTTGAGCTGTAATCAATGACAGTTTCAGTATTTCTCTATGTGCAGCGAAATGCGGTCATTTTGCGAAATGACGGAGGCAATCGTTCCAACAATACGCATTTTGGACACTGATGATCTTTGGAGGAATTTTGACTCGTCAAAGCTCCAGGTCATTCTCGCACAACTTCGATCATTCGCCGTTAGCGCCAATAATTTCCGAAAGGTTCATTTATATTTCATTACATGGATCTCCTTCAAGTTGTTAAAAAAACGAAGTGGAAAAAAATGGGTAGTCCATAGAAGTGAATGCTTGACTATTTTAACTTATTATTTACATTCTACTTCAGTTTAGCAAGCATGAGGTGTTATTTTATTTCTTTATTTACGCTGACGTCCCGGAGGTTTTCGCCTTCCTCAGACCCTGGAAAGGTCAAGTTGACAGCAATCTACACGGCCAAATACCTCCATAATCAAATAGAAAATACTGAACCAAAATTTCAATCACATTGAACACAGAATAGCTTCTTTGCACACTCACCGCTTTCTATGAGTCTTCCACTAAATATGTCACGTGGAAAGCAACCGCACAGAGTTCACACGGAATCGTATTGTGCCCATCTCATCAAAATAACAGGCTTATATACTACCCAATATCACGCGTGATAATGAGGCATTCCTCCCTACGTTCATTTTCGGATTCCTGAAATTAATCCAGAATGCCTCAAGAATTTTGCGCGCTTGTGTTCACGATTCTTACGCGAGGATCGTAACCCCTACTTCAAAATCTCTGTTATGTCTCTGCGTCCTCTGCTTGCCTAGTGGAGTACTTGGTTTATGTTTGCCGACTAGGTGTCCTATACGAACGCAGAGTGGTCTACCCGTTTCACCAACGTATTCGTCCCCGCACGCTTTACAAGAGATCAGATAGTCTGTACCCGAACTCATGCAGTCACCGTCTCTACCATTGGGGCAAATTATGCAATTTTGCGTTGCACATAGAGGTCCCTTATAGGCGGTTACGAACTAGTTGGCGTCTTAGATTACTCGGTGGCATTTCAATCATCGTTACCGAATTCTCTAGATCGGCCCTTATTACTTATTGCCTACTCTTTTTAATGGCAGGGTATGTTGCGAGATATAACATCATTGATGCTGAGATATTTGCAAAACTCCAGACCGCAGGTGTATGCGGTGGGGAACGAACGCGCTATTGTCCTTTCCAGGGAGTAACGCGTTCACCACCACACCATACGAGTCTTTCGTTTTCCCTGTCTCTTAGCTAGTTCTATTGATCTCTGCCATCGGCAATCACCCGCCATCGGGATTTATTGAAGTTATGTTTCTCATTATACCCTGCCATTAAAAAGAGTAGGCAGTAAATAATAAGTTAAAATTGTGATTATAACTGCAGCCTCAGATTAACTGGGTTCATTGCCGAGGTGTGCTCACCAGATCAATCCTGTTGACGGGTGGTTGCTGATGGTACTGATCGATAGAAAACTAGCTGAGAGACAAGCGAAACGAAGGACCCGTATGGTATGGTGGTGAATGCGTTACTCCCCGGAAAGGACAATAGCGCGTTCGTTCTCCATCGCGGGCACCTGCGGTCTGGAGTTTTGCAAATATATCAGCATTACTGAATGCTTTACTGTTTTTGCTATATGTTTTAACGTTATACTTTCTTTTTTTTTACTCACAAATGTTGGCGATATTGCACTTTTCCAGATGATCACTTCCAAATTCGGTTCATTTGTTGATGTGTCCGTGACATTCCTACAAGGTGTCGATGTATTCCTTTGTGCAGTTCATGAAGTTTGTGACATTATCGAGACCGCTGAACGTCGTGCCGAGCTCCATGTCTCCTTTAACTTCCCTGTGGAATTCGAGGTGCGATTTGGTTTTTGAGACATTGTGCAGGTGATGGGTAGTATATTACTGACGCGTTTGTGCAAACTGATCGAGGTGGATGCTGTATATGACTCTTCCATTTTCAATGGTTTTTTTTTTACTACACCGAACTTCTTGCTGCATTTTCTGTAATTATTCTATAGCTTATCCAACATCGATTTCATGATGGGCGTTGGTAGGTAGAAACTTATTTGTAGGTAGAAAAATACATGGAAACTTTTCGAACGAATCCATTGATCGGTAGTTTGACTGTGTTTTCAATTTATTCGCTACTATGAGTCGTTGTTACATATGGAATTGGGAGCTATAAAAAAGTACAGAAGTGGTTTCAAATAAGGAATGTGCAATTACGTCTAAATGCTGATAGCAATGCGTTTGAACGGCGGTCCCTACTAGCGTGAAGTATGTAGCAACACACGTACCATTCGTACCTATAGAACGATGGAGCAGTCTCTTCTTTTCTTCATTTTCACAATTCCTCATGATCTCTGGTTATCGAAAAATCATGGTTTATTGTCAAAAAACTGGCAACTCCGCCACGACATGGAATTGGGCACCTATACTAACGTGTTAATGACTCTTAAACCATGTTGAGGCTATTTCTTCACAAGTATAGGAATTTCTATTAATTCTATGCGATTTATTCGTATAGCAGGTGCATGTTCTTGCGAAATTTTGCCTAAATTAAACTCCTCAGTGAGCATCGGGTGATAAAGTTTACGTTTGTTTGCGGAGCATATTGGAGCTACACTAACGCCATCACTAATTAAGTGAAGAACCGATTTCTAGCTGGAGCCGTCATTGGAAGGAATTGAGAACACGGAGCTCCTTACATGGTGCTGCTGTGATGTTTCGCCGATGCCACTTCGTTTGAAAGCTGCTATAATACGACGACGCATTGCATCATCCGTAAATCCTCAATTCGACCTTGAATGGGTGAGACATCAGTGGCAGAGATGGTTAGTTTCTGTTTGATCCTAGTATAATCTAGACGGCATTACCGTTTCCCAAAGTAACGGATTATGTGTACCGATTTCCTCGCATACTGTCCGAAAATAATGGCTGCGTTCAACTTTAAACCAACATGGTAATGAATTTTGTTATTTGGGGAAAAAATTGTTAGAATCTACAAATCTTTGTCAATGATTCTGCTTTTTGTTCAGAATAAGAAAAAATCCTTGGACCCAGCAGGAAAAAAGATTTCTTCGCTTTCTATTTATTAAATAGAAAGTTTTCGGCTTGTGTAAAGCAGCGGTGTGATTGACCAATTGTGATTTCGGATAATTGATCGCGATGATGTCCTGTAGGTGTAGGCGATGTTGCAGCTGCCGAGCTCCCGTTGGAAATTTAAAATTTTCAATGTTTTCTCTTCAGATTTTTGTTAATTTTGACTCTAAAAACTTTAAAGACAGGAAGAGAATTGTAAATATTACGCATATTCGTAAGGTGGTAGAACAACCCGTCTTGTACTGGGTTATCAGGTTCTAAAATCATCAGTTACTGCAGTGTCGAAAAACATGGATAGTCATCAAGAACCAACTTTGTTATGTGGGCCAATTAATAGATAAATAAGGTAATTCGGTTGCAAAAGAAACTGCTTATGAATTCTTAGACGATGCGGTCTTGCCGTAGTGACTTAGATTTCAGTGTGTAATTGTGATAAATTTCATTGCTCATTCAGGTATGAGCGGAATATTGCTAAATCTGTGGAAAAAGACTACATCTATTTGACAAAGACCGAAGAGGAGAAAGATAAGCTCGATGTCGAAGAATTTTTTTCGGAGGTTTGCAATTGATTTTGATTTAGAAATATACCAGCTTGTATACTGCACTGCACTAAATGGTTCACAACATGGCTGGAGGATGCTCCAGGGTGTCGAGCTGCTATGCACAATGTGGATTTTGGATTACATTTTGCACTAGCTAGGCAGGCAGTCTGAAAGTCATTTTGACATTTCCATATGGAATCTCAGTTGTGGTAGACTAGTGCAAGAATAACCGTTCTTGGCTATCCCAGTACTCCACAGAGAATCGACTCGGCCATCATTCTACGACATTTAAGATGAAATCAAAATCCTCAACCAGTAGCCAAAGACAGAGCTAAAAGTTGGAAGACTTTCTTAGGTGATGGATGCGACGAAACGAATGTAAGGAGTGCTGGGATCCACATAGTAGATGTGAAGATGGGACGTATAAAACAAAATTAAAAAAATGAGTTTTTGAATAAGAAACATCAAAATATCCTGACAAGTATGCATTTAATAACATATCCCTATGAGCTACTGCAATTAAACTACATTAGTGGCTATATGGGCTCCAACGATGTTTGCTTTAGCGCGAACAAGAGCGAGAAATCTTATCTGAGTCGGAATTAGCATCGTTACTTGTGGAGGAACGTGAAATTTCGAATAGCGATGTAGATTCCAACTATTCAATTGCTCTGCTATGGCTGCGACGTATTCTGTGCGGTGTACGATGTTTCCAAGGCGAACTCTCTTCATTCACATTTGGTAGGATATTTGTAACCAGTGGAAGAGCCATCTTATTTCTACAGTCGTTCAGATGGTGTTGCTTTTCAGATTCTGACCTTAGTTTGATGTATCAAATCATTACCAGAGTTTATCATAATCCTGATGGTGTTATTGATGTGTATCGGACAGCCTCATTGGCGCAATTCCTTCGTGCATCCGAAATTATGAACGTACTTCAGAAACGTACACGAGTAATTAGAGAAAAGTGGCCAGAGGTTAGCTTCTTTTGTATAAACATAAGCATGAAGCGACTTATTGTTATTTGTTAGAACGGGTTGTGTAGAAGATATAGAAAATCATTATGTGCAGTATACTTTATGCCATGTATACGTTCTCATGCGTTCAAATCTCGAATGTCTTTGTTAAAAATCGATTTGAAACGTCTTAGAGCGAATATCTACAAGGAAAGTGTTTCAGCAAATGTCTCTGAAACTTATTCTGGAAGCGATTGATAACTTCTTAAATGCTCGATTGTCCGCCACCCATGTTAAAATGACTAAGCTAGTTGAGAACGTTATAGGTACCTCGAATTTTTTATACATTGTTATTTTGTTAAGTTTTATTTGTTGTTCTAACATAGAGCAATGCGAAGAATGGAACAAAGTGGCAGATAGGGCAAATAGTTTGCAAAATGAACTCGTTCCTCTGCGAGAGTTGATGGTCGAGTGGAGGAAAATGGAGGTGCAATTGACACTTTTTCCCACTTTTTTGTGTGAAACTGTGTGCTTTCTATAGGTTCGTTCTTGGAGAGATTTGTTGAATCGCGTCGTAGAGGATGGACGACTTCAAGCGCAGCTTGTCGCTTTCCCACTTTTCGATGCAATGTTCAAGGTTAAAGGTAATGTTTTTGTCGTGGTTGCGAGCCAGGTAAGACGTATGTCCTGGAAAGTTTGTAGTTAAAGATTTATATCAACAATATCAGTACATCAACAAAGGCAGCGAGGCCAACTTAAATACAAACAATATAATTTGTCACTTGACCAATTTCAAATGGTAGTATGAAGCAATTCCCATGACCGACTCTCTTTTAACCTCGGCGTTGATTGATAATTCGATGTTTTTCTTCAATAAGTAGACACGAGGTTGTCATTATAGAATTTATTAGGTTACAATAGCTGACATTTCGGCGGTTTCGCCTTTCTCAGAGCCTGGAAAGGTCAAATTGAGATGCGTTTTACCCAGTCAAACACTTTCATAACTCCAGCAGACAAAACTTAACAAATAAATTTGTATTCTCATAAGAAACAGCTTCACGTAAACACCTACCGTTTATTTGTTGTAAGTATTTAAGTTAGTTGGTGGATAGCATCCGCTCAGAGTAATATATGGAAGATAACTGTGTCTATGTCAGGTCATTGGATCAGCCTGAGGTATGGCGCCAGGTCACCCGTGTTGACAAGACACTCCTCCTTGCGGTTCATTTTCGAGTTTTTGGAATTGATCCAAAACGCTTCAAGGGTTTTACGCGCTGATATTTTGATTCGAGCGTGAGGATAGTGACTACTACTTCGAAATCTTCTCCGTTGTGTTCCTGCATCCTATGCGCGCCTAGTGAAGTGTTTAGTTTTAATTTGATTTACCGACTAGGTGTTCTTTTATGCGGACGCAGAGCGGTCTACCCGTTTCGCCAACGCATTCGTCCCCGCATGCTTTACAAGAGATCAGATAGACTGTACCAGAACTCGTGCAATCACCGTCTCTATCGTTAGGGCAAATTATGCAGTTTTTCGTTATCCATAGACGGTCATACGGTTGTGAACTAGCTGGCGTTTTAGAGTGTTGGATAGTATTTCTATCACTCTTACGGAATTCTCTAGACTGGTCCTTATTAAGCAACGTTTTATAGCTGCACTTATTTCGTTTGAAATAAAGGGAAAAAGGAACGGAGCCTTGTTTTCGCTAGAATTATCGCTCTGGGGCGTGGGTTTTCCTCAATGCCTATGCCGAGAATCTACAGTTTCGTAACCATTTGAAATGGCTATTTGGCACGCCAGTTTCGAGGATTCTTCCCTCTGATCTCTACCTGTGCACACGCTGGCAGCGGTTCGAAACATATTTCTTATTAGCGTCTTTTTAGTGTGTGAGGGATGAGAGGAGAGGTATTGAACCACTATGTTCTTACTGCTTAGTTTTCGATACCATTTCGTGTTGTAGCCGTTTTCGGATTGGTTGATTTGAACGTTTAGAAATAGTAGTAGTAGTATGAAGAGTAGGAAAATATGGAGAAATAAGAGAAGTCGCAACCACCTGGAATGATTGAATTGACAGATCACGGCCATGTGTTAGCAGCGTAGTAAATCTGTATTAGGGTGTGAAAGATTTATGCAAGTAAACTATAATTGAGAAACTCTGTGTTCAATTGTTAATCCATATTTTATGATAGTTTTCTCGGCATTTATTGTGTACGATTACTATGTGAATGGAATGTTTGCTAGCACTTGTGCAATAACGCCCGTAAACCGTAGTGTTTTTTTTATTGAACATTGGCTAGATATGGCCCACAAAGTTTAATACTACAAGGAGATGGTCAGAATGGAGTTTGCTCTTGTGCCAGGTGGTTCCTACGAGGTATTCGGAAGTGTGGTTTTCAAATGGTCAAATGGACTGTGCGTTTTGTTTTTCCACTTTCCGATATTCGAAAAAGTCTACAGCGAATCCTGTGCATTTCGGATTTGACTAGATCGGCTTCTAGTACAGTGCCAGCATTGATATGGTTCTTTGGACCTTCTTAAGTCGGCCGTGTGGGATTCTCCATTTTTCCCGTTATGAAGTTCCATGCTCATATGCCTACGCTTGATTATGCTTTGGTTTGCTTTGTGAATCCTTTGAGAATTTCAACGAATCTTTGCCGCACAGTAAAAATGTGTTGTATTCAAAGACACTTTCCATTGCTGGAATGGTTGCTTTCTCTAAGTGCACGTGAAAGTCTAGTACCTCTTCTGGTGAAGGGAGAGCCAAGTTGTTAATTTTCCAGCGTTTTCATTAACACTCACAACGAATGACCTTTATACGCGTCATAGTTAAGGTACGAGAGTAATTGGCATGGTACTTTTAAGTTCCGTTTTTTCCAGTGGTTTATTTTAGCACATAGAACTGTTTCCCTACACCTCTGGTAATCAATCGATAGCGTATCCAATGCAGATGCTGTGGTGGGCATCGTCCTTGAGGGAATGCCCCCTTAATAATTTCTCTTTTAATTTCTGATTTTGCGGCGGGAAACTGTTGCTGTTGAAGAGAGGGTGACCAGTGAAGGTGCACAAATACGCCTTTGCGTCAAAGAACTGGTATCGCATGCAGTGTTCAGCATCATTTTTGACAAGCACCTCTTTGTTTTCTAAATTTCAGTCGCTGTGACTTTTGGGTATTGTATGAAATTAGGGGATATGATAACAACAAGATAAACATCTCAGTACTCATGACACAGCCTACACAACTTCATTAGACCCTGACAGCACATGATTCCACAGTGGACGATTTCTTTTTCACTACGTAAAAGAGCAGTTGTTTATACACTAGAAAGGTTGGAATTTCTGTAGAAGATAATATAGCATACATAGGATAAGAGATACGTGTGAATTTTTTGGAATGCCGGGAAAAACATTTAAAGAACCGAAACCACTGTAAAAGGGGCGGAGTTAGCCATAAATTGCAAAAGTGGCCGGTGCGACTTCCATAGGTCTCATTCGGAGTACAGCAATGAATTAGACGACGTTCATTTCGCCAAAAGCGAAATTGGACGTCGTCGATTGTTAAAAAGTATTCGATTTTATTGGTGCTTTTTTCGATATATGCTGCCGCAGGTTTCCATTGCTAGGGGCGATCGTTTTCGGAGTTTGATGCTCTACAGTTAGAGGATCTTAAACACCCATTTTTGGAGCTGCGACCAGGGTTTCAAGAGGGTTATGAAATCGAGTGAGATAGCACGGTGACTAGTTTACATTTCATGACGAGGTTTCATATACTTTGCGGAGATTAGGTTTGTTTAGACGAGTGTGCATGAGTTTCTCGAGATTTTTAAAGAACCGCTTTTTTGCGCTGGAGAGTTAGCATCAAGTTGAAGCGGCGTTGATCCACTTTGTGCGACTTCTGTAACTAACTACTTGTGCTTGTTATTTGGATTGATTTCTTTGGTCAGTGGCAAACCCGTTTTGTCATGAAAGGCGCTGCGGTGGTCATCATCTTTTTCTGTATTTACGCTGTCAATAATATTTTACTCTCTTCATGAGCTCACACGAGGTTGTAATAAAACTTTTATCCGTCTGTCGTTTCGGGCCCTTCTCCTTCTTCAGAACCGCAATGATTTGAGTCGCTAGTCCATAGTTGCCCTTGAGATATGACGTCTTCCTAGTCGCATTGAGCCACATTTGGAGTGCAGTTTCATTCGAGGGAAGCAACCTGATTTAGAGTGCATTTTTATACACGATGGTTGTTCACTAACTGATTATCCGCTTATTAAATTCGATTTTGTTCAGCTCATGTAAGATCATGAGTAGAATAAAATGCTGACTATTCATGCCAAGGTTAAATAAAAGTCGGTTTTGAAATTCAAAAATGTTTTTTATACTGCACTTATGGTCGTCTGTCGACCTCTTCTTGTGACGAGGAACTACAGTGACTTCTTTTCTTCCGACGTTTACCTATCGGAAGGAGGGAAATCTATAAGTCTTCCGTCCCTCTTATTTCTACTCTTGATTCATTTTCTATCGGTTACGTCTTGTTTTTCGTTTTTTCTTGTAATTTTCATACGGTAGCTGCGTAAAGGTCTTCCATTTCATCAGTATCGCTAACATGTCAAGTGAGATTTTAGCTGTTTAAAGTTTATTGAATGTTGAATATCAGTGGCATATCTGGTTTTCGCTAGCAACATTCTGTTCTTTTAGTTAGCAGTTGTCCTCCCACACTCGTGCCACATGTCAAAAAGGCATCAGAACTAGTGTTGTTAGTCGAGGTGATCTTGGGGCGTTTTAATCAAAACAAATGGTTATAGTCGTTATAAGTTTATGCACATTGAATGTACTCAGTTGTCTGTTCCCATGATCTCAGTTTTTGGATCGTTTTTGTGGCAACAGTGAAGTTCTTTCACAATAGTCCCTTGTATTTCTGTCGACGTCACTTAATAGGCATTCACAGCACTGTAGTGTATGACGTTTGAAATCGCTCCTATCAGGGTAGGATTTCATCCTCTACATTTGAGCTTGTATTAGAAGTTTCTATTAAGGCTGTTAAGTGAATCTTTGGTCCATAAGTAATGCTATAAGTCTTAAATAGCGAACAACACGTGGTCAATGTTTTCAAGTCCGATCGGCACGAAACGATTGGTCGCGATAAGTTTACTACAACTGCTTACTTAAAACTCATATGGTGTGCAGCCTCTAAATGAATAATTGATTTTGGTGGTTTATTGGCACTAAATATTAGTTAGTAATTGGAAATAATAATATTGATCTATGTAGAACTGGATGACCAGAGAGCTCTCATAGCAATGGCGACGGAGTGGATCACTAATGCAACTCTTTTGGATTATGTCACCCGGATTAGAAGTGTACATTGCTTGGCGCAGTGGGCTAATCATCTTCATCATCCTTCGATGGCGCTTCATCTGCACTCTATCGCAGCTCATTTTGAGCAGTATCTACTGGCAGTTGATTTGAAAATTCGCGACGCTAGGTTAGTGCGGTTTTCATTTTTCTCTCTGTTTTCTTCCAATATTTTTATTGCACAAACTTTTTCGCAAACAGTGATTGGTCTTACATTAGAAATCTTTACGGCTGTAATGAAAGTTTTTGAAACGAATTGTTGACATGTAACGCATGAGATGCATTGATTTTAATCTATTTATAGCTGCGGATTTCAGATCTCAGCTCGTTTCTTTTTTAGTGGTTTATTTTGTCAGATAGGGCTTTCTTTCTCGAAAGAATGAAGCATTTGGCGTCGGTCCATCACATATGGCATCATTCATTTTACTTCATTAAGCATCGTAGAAATGGTTCATTGCATACTTGGTCTACCCTTTGATTTGCGGAAGCATACTGTTTTAATTCAGTTTTTCTGCCAGATATCTCTAGTTCACTGGTTCTCTAGAATTGTGGAGATTCCTGATTTCAAGATACTAACTCGAACTAACGACCAAATTTAATACTACAGGGCATTTCTTACTACCGCACCTACCTACGGCGCTACATGCGCCTTTTTTTCCCCTACTTTCTGTATTAAGTCGATAACTTATTCAACATGGATTTAGTGGCGTGCTCAACGAGAACAGATTCTCCTTAGTTAACAATTTGCAAGACAAACTACTACATTAGTCACAGTAATGCGGAAATATTTGCAAAACTCCGAACTCTAGGCCAGCTTAGAAACCTCGATTACTCTTTCCGGGAGTCAGCTAATTACTGATAGCACCGTTAATGTAAAAACCTGAGAGAGAGAGAGAGAGAGAGTCAAAGTCAAGGGTTTCGGTAGTGCAGTGAATAGCACGTTACTTCCCGGAATGTCGAGAGTTCGAGGTTCAACTAAGGTTCCGTTTTACTCATATCTCAGCATCATTGTGGTTGTATATCACATAATATCCTGCCACGGAGAGAAAATAATGGGCACTAAATAAAAGTTAAACATTGCGACCAGGGATAAAAATGTAGATAAAAACCGTGTCGTTTTCTTGTTTCTTTTTCTTCGTTTATGTTGAATAATGAATTGCAAAAGGTGATGATGTGGAATGATGTGTACGACTACTGTGTTTTAGCTTCTGCGAATTGTTTTCAAGTTCATTACTTTGAAAGTTAGCTTGGTACCTATAGTTCTTACCAGTTGTTTTCCACTCGAATTTAGGGAGCCAGCTGAACAGTCCCTCAGGGATTATGTGAAAATTGTCAAGTACAATGATCTTAGTCTGTGGAATATAAAGGTTTCATCGCAGAAAGCACGAACACATTTGTACAAGATAGTTCGGAAATTTCGAGTAAGTTCATATTTTAAAGAAGATCTTAGCTGCGTCTACCCGTTTATATCTTAAATACTCGAGCCTTTGTAGTCTTTATCGGAATCTGCAAAGTACTTTAGGAAGCACTTAGTGTTCAAACATCATCAATTTTCGATACTCTTGTACCTATGAGTTGTGCAAATATTCCTGTTGCTCCCTGTTTGGCTGAGGTGAAAGTTGGTGGTCGTGTCCATAAGGCCCGACAACTAGCAGAGGACATCTGTGTAGCTGGTATCTGCCGTTTGAATTCTTCATATTACCTCTTCATTTATATTTTTCAGAGTTCGTAGTGTTTAACCGGTTTTTTTTCTAGTTACAAAGCTTTGTGAAACTACTGGAATAGTGCAGCTCACTGAGCAAGCAAAATCTTGTGATGTAGCTGTTCGTACGCAGATCAACTATCATGGGGAAGATAGCGAGAAGGTTAGTGTAGTTGAACCATGGAATGAACAGGAATGCAAATCATGAAGAAGACTAGGCTAGGAAGTGTGTGGAGGTTGTTTCAGTTCTAAAATATTTAAATGTAATCTAACAGGAAAAGCAACAAGGTTATGCTCGCAATTCTCGCCAGCGGTCAGTAGCAATGGTCATCAAGGAATTGCAAGCATTAGGATTAAATGCGCGCAAAGCAGCAGTCTTGAACCGAGAAGTATTGACTCGGAGTTCACTCACTGAGGTAGCGAGCCATCGGGCCGAGGAAGTAGGTGTCATTAATTTTTCTATGCCTTCTTGAAATGGATCACTTAAGTTCGCACTTTTTTCAGTTGTCTGTTCGTAAATGTGCTGGCGGTCGAAATGCCTGCATCCGGAAATCATTATTGTCTAACAACCAGTTGGGAGTTGCTACACGAAGACATTTGGAAGGAGTTGTTGGTTGGTCTTTTTACCGTTCCTATCATGTATGCAATCCTTTTTCAGAGTCACCAGGTCCAATACCAAAAAATATGGTTTTCATGTCATTACTCATTCAATTAGTTATTATAAACTTCGTGCTATTTAGAAAAACATGGTTTTAGATTACGGCATGTCATGGATTATGAAATGTCATAAAACTCTTGTGGATTGGGAAAAATTTTGTAACTTGTTTACTCTTAAGACACATGCTCTGGAGCGGATTCAGTCAAATGCTGAGGTACAGTGGAGAATATTGTGTTTAGTGAATTCATTTACTTCTGGATTTTGGGTTTCATGTTTTTTCTCTATTGTTGTTTTGCCTGATAGTAGAATATGCCTATACCCAATACTTTATTACGAAACATACAAATATCCGTCATGTGGAGAAACAAATCTGGAAAGCACGAAGTTACCTGGCCTGTCCTTAGGTAACGACTAGAGGAGTTAGACATGGACCAAGCGTCGCTATGTCTTTGCCATCAAAAAACGTGTATAATCTGACATAATATGAATACATCCTTGGATATGCGTATATATATGTATATTAGTGTATACATACATATATACATGTGCATATATATAAATATATATATATGTACATGTATATATGAATGAAGGACAGAGCTCTCTGCGTTCACCAACCCTTGCGAGATGTGCCATGCATTCGACTTCGTTAAACATCGTTGGTGATTATTAGATGCATTTCTGGCCTATCGATGTATCGAGTCAGTGCTGCTATCCTCCCAGACAAGTCTGGAACCAATTTGCCGACCTCCGGAGAGAACGAAGACTTGCTGAGCCTGGGGCGTGGGGATCGATCCCATGTGTATTACAGGGTGCCTACGACCAGTGCGCTACACGCGCTTCTATACATACATATACGTATATATACACATGTATATCTACATATAAGTATATAGAGATATGTAGATATACATGTACATGCATAAATACATATATGTTGTGTCAGGATTTGACCAAGAGCTGCAATTAAGTGACCTCATTGAGATGGTTTGGAGTTCTCTTCAAAAAAGAGCTTGCTGTAGTAGTTTGAAAATGGTACCCGTGAGTATAACTATCACTAAGGACTTCATGCTAACATTCACTCTCTGATTTTACTTTGTTGGGAATTTGTTGAAGAGTGTGAAAAACTTAACAGTTAAAACAGTTAAAAACTGCATTGGCGACGTCATCATGAGCTCAACGATGGTTACTTTTATTTCTACTATAATCAGCTGTTCTAATCATCCACAGTGGGAGTCACGTTAAAAACGGTGCTGAAGAAGCCGATACTGCCGAAACGTCAGCTACTGTTGTATTGTGTTTTTGTATGGAAGTCAATGTGTGCTGTATAACAACCTCACGATTGCTGGACAAGAACGAAGGCCTAAGTGGTGCGTTGCGTAACACGCGAACCCCCTGAAAGGGTGATCGCAGTTCGATTTGGCCTGGGGTCCAAGTTTTGCAAATATCTCAGCATCATTGTAGTCTAAACATTTTTATTTCATCTTCAAAGGAAGAGAGAACCATACATTCGTATACAATATGAAAAGTGGAGAACGGTGAATCAAATTCACATGACCACGGAAATGTAAACGCCAAGGAGTCCTATGGTGTGGGGCAATATCTAGAATTTCAACTTTGTGCTATACGTCACTGCCTGTAGTCGTTGTTCTCTTGGTTCCATAGGCCATCAAGCTTACAAATGTTCGCCCAGCCAATGGTCGTCTTTCTTCACAACGACTCCAAACGATAACCCGAATCAGACGTTTACTATAAATCATCTGGGACAATATCGATTTTGAAAATCCTCGCTGTACATTTCCTCTTTTCTCGAAGATTTACAAAGATCATACCATACATAAGGTAGCCAGCGGCAACTTCAGCACTAAGTTGTGAGCAGTTGTTTGAGTTTAACACGTTGATCGCGACTATTTATAGCAACTCACAATTCTAAGAGCTCCCTTTACAACGTTTGGTATGAGAGACCCCCGTTGAAAGATGACATAAGTAAATGACTTTGATAACTAAACCACATTATGGGTACTGGCTTAGCAATATCATCGTTATCCAAAGTTTTCCACGGAATCGGACCAACGCCTTCGCATTTTAGTGGCGGCAAGAAGGCTAAACCACAGGGGTTAAAAACAAGACCCTAGAATCATTGAAGTTGGGAGACCGTCCGCAGCACCTGACGGGATGTCGCCAACTACAGGATCAAAATTATTGCGCTCCGACGTTTATATAGAGCAATCGCTGCTAAGAGTGCAATATAGAGAACCATTCATGACTTCTATTCTGGTCTCTTCAAAGTCATGCTCACTTGCCTCCGTGTCCGAATCAAGAAGGATGTATACGGTCAGAGAGAGTGTTGACAAGCCTACCTACCGAATTCTGTCATGTTTCTGCTGAACAGCATAGAGTTTCGGTTCCGGATAGGACTAGACCCAGCCATTTGAACAAGCCACCACCAGTCGTTTCCAGCGTACTAACTCCGTTATTCACACGTCAGATGTCAGAGTACAAGCCTTAAAATTATAGGAAAACCAGCAGGACTGTATTCTAAGCAGAACGGTAGTCATTATCTCAGGGACTTTCGGTAATTCTTCCTGTTTTTTTGTCGTCTGCAAGTTTCTCGTTGTAGTTATGTTTAACAGTACTAGCATAACAACGCTTATGGAAAGATTGTTCCTCGGTTGTACCTCAAGAAAATCTCATTCTCAGGAGAAACGGATTTTTTTTTACTCCATGTGAACGTTTGACGGAACGAATATAGTAGAGTATTCCAGTTGTTTATATGAGTTGAGAAGCCGACATGATGATTGACTTGGGTCCAGAGCTTACCACAAGGAATCTAGTGCTTAGGAGAGTTTACACAGACAGTGATCTGGCATTCATCCATAATGAAAGAGCGAAGACGCTGCTTTCTACATTAAAATGTCACAAATTAGATGGGTCAGATAGGTCATACGTTTTAATAACAACCAGTGGACAAGAGCCTTTAGTGACTAGGTCCTAGAGAATTTCAATCGCACAGCAGGAAAACCACCGAGCTAGTGGTGAGTCATCCATACGAAGATTCTGGAATAAAAGTGGTAAGCGGATGTACAGATGATAAAGTCGTTTACTAGCTGTAGTTGCAGTATTCCTCCTAACGGTTTACCGCCTCATCGTGGCTGGGAGGTGTTCTTGGGTGTCGGACTGCGATGTACAGCAAGGAGATTCCTCCTCCGTCAAGGTCTCCCATGCTGAGAAGAAGTCCGGTGTTTCTATTAGGAAACCTAGCTAAGAGTAGGCCAATACAGGTTCCACCACCGTCCTGGTATCAAAATCGCATGGTGGCAAATTTCCCTCTGATCCACAAGGGTTGCGACTGCCTGTAGTGTAGTGGACCTGGGGCAGACTTTGGCTAAGCTATCCTCGGGATTCCAGGGAGCCAAAATGGCTTAACCAGCAAGTCTCCGCAAAATGCAGGTTATGCTTGGTTCCGTGCAACCAGTGAGGTCGGATCATTCAAGTATCAAGTAAGTAAGTTGCAGTATTTGTCATATTAATCCACAAACGGAGATAATTTTCACAGAATTATCCATTCCTTATTTTTCTTACCCCCACGCAGACATTACCGACTATTGTTATCGTACATAAGTATCTTATTTCTCTCTTTTATTTGTGATTTGCCTCATCTCTATTGTATTATTTAGGTTGGATGGTTTGTCAACCACGAACAGATGTCATTGTCATGGAACTTTCTTCACTTGCGAACGACTAAGTTGCTTAGGCTAATCGAGATGATGCGGCGACGAATTGCACATGTTCCCGATACAGATGTTGATGAACAAGGTTTCTTCCTCGTTAAACGTGGCCTACCTATTTTTAATATACTCTCTTCTAAGCGTTCTAAACATCTATAGTCTATTCATTTGCAGTACTTATTTACTTAATGAGCTATGAACGAGAAAACTAAGAATTCAAATAGACATACGTCGGCTGAACTAATTCTAAACATTTTTCCTTAAGAGGTAAAGGAATACGAACACCCGTTATCCCGTCTACATGCTCAGAGCCCTGAACTAGAAAGGTTGCAAAAGAATGTTAATGAGGCGTATTCTTTATCGCAGCATATGGACAAAATAGCTTCGACACTATTTAAGGAATTTGAGAAGGACGTGTATGACAAGTAAGTGTAGGTTTTGTCTGGTTCGATGTTCCTTTAACTTACAATGATTTGTAGTTCAGTGCAATATCTTTATTATTCCTTTCTTTCCTATAATTCCTTCGTTTTCTGCCAAACTTCATGATTACATTGAGCATGTAAATACTACGCAAGCTTCTAAATTCCACAGAAATAGTCTTGACTTGCGAAACTATACTGTTATCTATTACAACAAACAGTAATGTCTACGGTGTTGACGTGTTATCATCGTCAATTGATCTTAATCCGTTGTTGAAGATCTGCAGGCCTATTGTTAATCTATCTAGGGAATCTATAATCCAACAGCTCGAATATCTTTCCACGGATTGCACCATGCTGGACGCCTTTCTGGACGAGTTACAGTGTTGGTTCGAGTTTGAATGCACCCAAGCGAAGTTAGTGCAAAAGGAAATTGTTGCAAAGCTAGAGGTTCGTAGTGCAAACTCAACAGTTTTCTGAATTTGATCGTAATCGTACACCTAGTGAGAATCAGACTTCTTTGGCTGTAACTAAAATTTGGTATATGTACTAGTCCAAAGAAATACTTTGTTTCTATAGAAGATAAATGCTTTGCAACATTGAGCATTTAAGCACCGGATTTTTATATTTTAAATTCGTCCGATAGTGACCTCCAAATGGTTTACCTCCTGTTCGTGGCTGGCAGGTGATCCGCGGTATCGTGCTGCGATATACAGCGTGTTGGGTTCACCTTATCTTCGACTGCTTGGCGTACAGAAAGGCATCTTTGAATTTCGATCGCTGACACAGGTCGGAGCTTCGTATCCCATCTCTTACTTGTGTGAAACGGGATACTCCTAGCATCGTCCTTTCGACTGCGCATACGATAACGCTGAGTAACACTTCATCCTGCTTACGCAGCGATCAGGTTTCTGACGCATACGTTAGGGCTGGAAGTACCGTTGAGTCGAAAAGGTGGGCACGGAGTCCGGTTTTTTTGTTCTCTATGCTTTTGAAAGCTCTCCAAATTGCTCGTTTCCTTCTGCTCAGCTCTGGAGCTAGGTCGTTCGTCATATTGATTTTCCGACCTAGATAGATATAACTGGACAATTCGGAGACAGTGGTTCCGTTGAGCGTGAACGGGCATGCGAAACCAATCTCTTCTTCATGAACATCGTTTTTGTGAGATTTAATCGAAGACGAACCTTTCCACAGGCTTTATCAAAGTCGTCAAGCATACGTTCCGCTTCGCTAATGTTTGATGTTATAAGGACGATGTCATCAGCAAAGCGAAGTTGGTGTAACTACCGACTATCGATTTTCACTCCCATACTATCCCATTCTAATGTTTGCATGACGTTCTGGAGGGTGGAATAATTTTGGCGAGATGGCATCACCTTGCTTAACTCCTTTGACGTCAATGTTAATATCGTTGTAGAATGGTGATACCTTGGCTGTGACACTCCTTGGCTATCAAGGCTTCTAAGAATGGTTCTGTCTGAACTGAATCAAAGGCCTTCTGTAAATCGATGAAAGTGAGGCAGAGCGGTCTTTTGCACTCTCACGATACTTCAGTGAGCCGTGTTACTGTGTGGATGTGGTCCATCGTACTAAATCCTTTACGATACCCTGCTTGCTCGCATGGCTGTCCTTCATCTAGTGTTCTGTCAATCTTGCTTAGGATAACTCGAGTGAAAAGTTTGTAGAATACAGACAGTAAGCAGATTAGGCGATAGTTGCCGATATCGTGCAGATCACCCTTCTTGAACAATAACACGGTCTTGCTGGTCTTCCACTGAGTAGGGACCGTGCATTCAGGCACGTAACGTGTGAAGAGCCGAGCCAGTGTCTTTACGAGGGCTGGCGGAACATTCTTCAGGTGTTCTGGTCCTATCCTGTCCGGACCTGGTGCTGTTCGATTTTTCACCGACGAAATGGCATGTCGGATTTCGGAACGGAGAACCGGTGGTACAGCATATACATCCTCCTTTATTTCATATGACGGAAGGTGGACGTAACTATCGAAGAGGTCAGAGTAGTATACGTGAATGATTTTTTCCATTGCCTTTCTGGACGCTGTAACTGTTCCGTCTGGTCGCCGGAGTGCAATCATTTTGGTCTTGTAATTGGCGAAGCTCGTTAGTTCGCGGTTGCCTACAGCTCGTGCGATTCCACACTGGCGTATCAGCTCGAGTGTTTCTGGAGACAAACGTCTGTTGATGACTTTCGAGCTCCCAGGTTTCATAGCGATAACGTGAAGGTGTTGAATTAGCCAACCGTATTCTTCGTCGATGTTATCGACAACATCATCTTCCCAACAGCCGACTAATGAATAGGTCCCAGTTTGCGGTGGTTCTGGGACTTCGGTTTTGGAATTTCGCGGCTTTTTCTCCTTTCCGCGAGAAATAGATTCTTGCACGGTTAGGCAAAACCTTCTATTTACTATGATGTTGTCTATTTCGTTATAGTACTCTTTTGGAGATTCTCACATCCAGTGCTGAAGGTGGGGCTTCTGGAATTGCGAGTTCCCATGGACTCTCTTGGTCGCCATGATAAACTCAGACAGCCGCTCACCCTGTTCGTTCCTTTCTAATCCGTGGGTCGCAATGTAACGTTCTTCAGACATTCTTCTTGGTCCAATCTTTGCGTTAAAATCTATAATGATGACTTTGAAGAACATGTGGTCTTCTCTGTAGAACTTCTCCAAGTCCATATAGAACGCTTCAACTTCTTGTTCGTCATAGTTTGGTGTCGACGCGTAAACGACGAAGATTGTCAAAACCGGAATTGGTCCACGTCTTTTTAATCGTAAATGTCCGATTCGAGTTATAATTTGTTCGAATGAATCGATGTTCATGGACAAACTCTTGTTGACGAGAACGCCGACTCCTCTACTGTTGCATCTTCCGAGGAACAGTTCTTCGTTGTCATAGACGGCGTTGAAAGGCTGGCGTCTTCTCGTCTGAGCCAGGCCGATGACGTCGTACTTTATCCTTCTTGCTTGCATGAGCAAGTCTTCTCTCGAGGACTCGGATGCAAGTGTATGTGCATTGTAGGTACAGATCGTCACCATAGTTCTTTGAAATCTAGGCAGCTTCCATTGGCCCTGAGATTTCAGCAGCCTCTCAGTACTCATCCTACTCAACGCTGCGAAATTAGGGGCTCTTTCGGGGTCAGGGGAATGAAGCCCGTTTTTCTTCACTGTGTTTAGCATTTTTGATACTCACGTATTGCTTGCTGGGCTGTGAACGTGGGCGCTGGGTATACTCACGGGTAGCTTGCCAGGTTCTCCTAGAATGGACATGGAGCTTGTTTGTTGGAGGCGACTCCTTACCGCCTCCCATATATTTCCCAGTCACTTGATTGCAGGCTTTTGGCCGAATTGACTCGTAGAATACAACTCGCATATACGAAATTCTTTCACCGCGTTTGACTATTTTTCATATCCACCTTGCGCGTCAAAAGAAGGTTAGTATCATCAACTGTTACGCACCAACTTGTGCAGTTGATGGAGCGAACTGGACGTCTTTTACAACGAGTTGCAGGAAGCAGTCCACAACAAGAAGTTCTATAAATTCGTTGCCGGAGACTTCAACAGCAAATTACGAATGCACAACGAAAACGATTAAAGGATAAGAAAATTAGGGATAGGAGAACGAATTTAGAGTGGAAACCGTTTTATAGGACACCTGTCCACAGCACATCTTTTCCATGGCGATTCATTTTTCGAAAAGAGGAACGAGCTCCAATGGACATGGGAGTCTCTTTACGGTATGACTCATGCGGAAATCGATTATATTTTCACGAATAGCAAGTGGTCCCATTTTGTCTCCTTACTGGTGCGCGGGTTGTATACTGGATTTGACCGTCGCCTTCTCGTGCCAAGATTCGATTCAGCCATAAACTGGAAAGGAACTCCTATCATCGTCTAAGAAAACAAGTCGTGTATGACGAGAATATTCCCAAAATCCCCTCCTCATATGACACTAGGTACTTGAATAGCCCGTCCTCAATGGTTGCCCCAACATAATCTCCATTTTTCGGAGATTTTCTGGTTAAGCAGTTGTGGTTCCCTGGAATCCTGAGGTCAGTTTGGCCTCAGTCTACCCCAGGTAAATGAAATAAAATTTTAAACTATGAAGTAAAATTTGCAGGTGGAAATTATTGAAACGAAAACAATCTCCATATCACTAGATGGTGTACTTCTTTTTGTGCAAAGCCTCTATAAGTCGCTCGTCGAAAACGTGTCGTTTAATGAAATGCGAATAATGGATCGCTTGGATTTTATCTTGGAAGTTATTGCAACTGCTGGTGTTTCAAAGGTATGGAACTTACGCATTGGACTTCGTCCTTTTTTTGTTCAAAGTGGTTCTTTAATCGTTATACCAAGATTATGTTCTTTATCTGAAAAACGTTAAGTTTTACACATGAACATTCTTCATGGTGGTGTATAACGTCGACAAAAGGATTCCTAAAATTACCTTCCATACTCAGATAGCTTCATGGGCATCTCAAGTGGTTTCTGATGCTCGCATCGGTTTGCTCATGGATCCTATTAACGAAGTGACATCTCTAATGCGACTCGTTTCATCCTTACTCTCTTCGGTAAACCAAATGCTCTCGTCTGTGCTTCAAGCTTTTGTTGGGCTGTACTACGTGATTTTATCAATGAGCATGCAGTTGTTTGAAAAGGTGTTTACTTCAGCGAACTATATCACTTTATTTTACCTTTACTAGCAGTTAAGGTGATTTTCAACCTGTTATATCTATTAATCGTTATTTGTTGTTCATCCAAATATTTGTATAAAATACTTCTGGAATATATATTGGAGAGGATTGATAGTGGTGCCTAACATAAAGATAATGCTAAAGCTCTCAGCGTTGATCAATCTCTGAGGGATGAGCCATGCATTCGACTTCACTAAGCATCGTTTGGAGGTGATTGAATGCATATATGGCCTTTATATTACACTGACTCCCGGTGGCCTACCGATGTATCGAGCTGGTGATGCTATCCTCCTAAACATGTCCGGTACCAATTTACCGACTCCGGGGGATGGAACGCTTGGTGGGCCATGGGCGCGGGGATGGATTCCACGTGTGTCACAAGTGGCGCCACCAACAACTGCGCCACATGCACCCCTGCTTAACATACTTATTCATAGAAAACGAGCGGACTGATTCGGTTGACACCGACGATGTTCATATAGCGGAAAGGTCACTTTCATGGGACTGTTCGGAGAATTTTACACAAATGCTTGTTAATGCTCTTCATGGAGCTCAAATTTATTTTTTTCTGAAGCTTTTTTTAATTGATAGATTAATTCATCATTTTTACTTGGATACTTGGACGGCCCGTCCTCACTGATTGTGCACGCCTCAGCATAATCTCCATTTTTCGGAGCATTGCTGGTTTAGCCATTGTGGTTCCGTGGAGTCCCGGGGCCAGCCTGGCCCAAGTGTGCCCCAATCAATTATTTTTACCATGTGTATATTAGATAGCACGTATTTAGATATTATATCTATTTATACACATGTGTATATATAACTGTGAAGTAAATATAAAGTACTTAGATGTCATAAGTTTATTATATACATCTATCACACTTTGTTATACCTTTTTATTTTCTGCCTACTATAATTTCGCGGCACGGTACTAAGCGAAATACAACCACAACGTTGCTGAGATATTTGCAAAACTCTGGACCGCAGGTGTCTATGGTGGTGAAGGAACGCGCTATTGTCCTTTCCGGGGAGTAGCGCGTTCACCACCACACTATGTGGGTCCTTTGTTTCGCCTATCTCTCAGCTATCTCTCAGTTATCACACTTTGTGTTTACCTTATTTGACTATTCACCACGTATTTTAACAATACAGAGAGGAACAGTAAAGTAACAAGAGTAAGATATGTGAGCAGTAAAGTATTTCAACAATATTTTGCGTTTTTCTCCGATAAAAATTGGATCTAGATACACCAAAAAATTATCTATTAAGGGATACATCAATCCCATACCTAAAATAGAAAAGCAGGAAGGGAACTTAACCGATGCGAGCGGAGAAGGTTAGCTGTTGAACCAATGAAGTTGACCACAGAGTTCCATTTACCAGAATTTCCTGTCTCGTTTTCAGGAGGTGGATTCGGTGAGGGCGAGGTGAGTGATAATGCAAGAGATGTGACCGACGAAATGGAGGAAAGCGGTCAGATCGAAGGCCTTCAAGAGGACGAATGCGAACCAGGAAATGGCGACGCTGGTCAAAACAAAGACCCTATTGAGATGGACGAAGTGTGTCTATTTTACGAATACTACAACTGATCTCCTAAAATTGCTATTTCTCAAGGACTTCGCAGATGACATGCGCGACATTGACCGTGGTGAGGCCACGGATATGTCGGACGAAGGCGGCGAAGAGGCGCCGCAGTGTGAGGATATGTTAGGAGAGGTACATGCACATTTTTATTCAGTTTCTTATTTTTAATGGTAAATTATTTAATTCTTGAAGGTTGATGAGGCCGATGACCAACAATTGGATCCTAAACTCTGGGACGACGAGAAAAAGGATAAAGATCCGAGAGAATACGTTGCTGGGAACACAGGTTTTTGTGTTGAAGCTTTATAAATAGATCTAAATTCTTGAAACTAATGTAATATTATGGCAGCTTAATGTATATATCCATTGTCCCAACTGCTCAATATTTCATCCATGATTTTCTAACTTCGATATGAGTCCAAGTTTTAGCGGCTGATAATAAAACCGACGAACTTACTGCAAATGAACATGGTGCCGTCGAGACGGATGAAAAACCTCCAGAAGGCGAGGACGAAAAAGATTGTTGTGAGCAACAAATGGATGCAGAGGATGTGAATGGACAAGAATACGATCAAGTCCAAGAATTGGAAATGATGCAGGACGATCCGTTAGCTTTTTATATCATCATGAGCACTTCCAATCTTTCTTCCACTTGCTAGGATCGAAAACATTCTTGATTAGTTTTTCCTGTATAGAAGATCACTACTCTACTATACGTCGTTTGTTGTTTGTTTTGCTAAAGTACATCAATATGCAGACCTTTTACTCGTCTTTCATTTAGTACGAAATTGCTAACTTTCGGAGCACCGTAGGGGCTTTCATTTTGTTTCAGGTCTACGGAATTTGGTGATGAAGAAATTCAAGATGCTCAAGAAGATATAATGAGTGCGGATAAAACAGAGAACAATTCTACCGATAGTGAAATGGAAAACGATGACGAGAACAATGCGGGAGAGGTGGACGATAGCGAAGAAGTGAGCCAAGTATGTATGATCAACATTTCAAGTTTCGGTCACTTTTTAAATTCATTTTTTGTTGTTTTCTACAGTTGTTTTTACCTTGAACGACCCTTCTTTCCATAGATTACTGAGGAAGCCAATACCATGAATAGTGAGTTAGATGGAAGAGAAACTGAACATAACACTACTGAGTTGGAAACAATGCAGCAAGGAACTGGAGGAGAGCAAAAAAATCTGGAAGCAAGTGACAAAACTGGTGATACCAATGAAGACAGCGGAGAATGTCAAAATGACGAAGAAGAAGGAAACAGGTAAGCAAGAGGGCAGGATGCATTCATTTCTTGGTCTTTCCGAGTTTCAGATTTTGGAGAAAAAGATTTTAAAACACCTCTTCGCATAGTTTACATTGCGTGATGTTTTAACTAATCAAGGCTTAATTCATCTTCATCGACGTCTTTAAAGTTGTTCGTTTTGGCATCACCAGGTCCAAAGCTATTGATCATTTTGAATTTTCGACCATATTTTAAATTGTTATGCCATTTTTGTTTCGCTGAACGGTATTAGAATGTTAAGAACAAATTTGGTCCTCTCCAACATCCTTTTGTGTCGTCGAACCGTGGATTCCATGGCTAATATATGGTGTGAGGCTAATGTTGTAATCTGCGATACCGGTGAAGCGTTGCAATCGGCTTTCCGTAATACTTGTGTGTCACCCTTCAGTTTTCGCGTGACTTTCTTGACAATGAAGATATATTTTGGCGAGAACTTATCGCTTCGTCCATTGCTCTTTTACGTGTCTATGGTAATTTCTTTGTATGAAAGCAAAATCGCGATGGTTGAGTGTTTGGTGATGAAGATTCTTTACGCATTTTCTTGGAATGTTTCATCTCGCTGCGGCAGGAAGATTAAGTCATATTGATTCTCCGATGTCATGGAGATCTCTTTACTTATTCGACAACACGCATCACTGATTATACATTGACTAGGTGTCTCGCATTCTAATAAAAAAATCTAAAAATTTTTTTTGATGTTACGTTTTCGATAAAGTAAAATATTAATTTTGTAGCTCTAACTATCTTTTACTGGTTTACACAATAAGAAGGGGTTCGGCGTTCACCAAACCCTTAAGGATGCGCCATGCATTGGTCATCAAGCACTGTAGAGGTAGTTGAATGCATATTAGACTTTGCCTTGATTTGCGGTATAGAGTGCTTTCCTAGACAGATCTGGTACCAATTTCCTAACCTCGGTGGGATAGTAGGCTTGGTGAATACGAACCGCGAAATCGAGCCAGCAAAACCGATCCAGTGTGTATTGGTGGTCACCTCTAATCACCGCGCTACATGTGCCGTCTTATGTGGTTTAGACTCCAGCAGTTCTCTCAATTTTTGTTTTTCCTTTCAGCAAAAATGACGATCGTGGAGAAAAGGGAAAATCTGTGAAGTCTGGGCATGACAATGAGGGAAAGGATGAAGAAGGAAAAGAAAAAACTAGTGAAAAAGAGAATGCAACGGAAAAAAAGCGAGAACTAGCTCATGCGGCTGAGGATGTAGAGGATAAAGCAAAGGGTGAAGGCGAACTGGACGATTCTGGCAATCAAATGCAAGATTGCTCATCCGCCGAAATACAGGTTTGCCTTAGTTGTTTTGTTGCTTCATAGTGTGTCAAATATTAAAACTGCTCTTTCGTGCCGCAATTGTTTTGCATGAAAAAAAGATGATCGTGCTTTTGTCTTGCTGTTAATTTTGCATCGCTGCTTCTACAGTTTTCGTTTCTTGAATCAAACCTCGTGTTCGGTTGTAAGCATAACTGGCTGAAATGGACACGAAGCACGTCTGCTCCTTCTGTAGATCTTTCCCTTGATAGCTATATCCTGTTCCTTTCGTTCCTTTGTTGATCATCTGTGTTCACAATGGAACCAGTTCATTTATTCACCGCGTCAGATGAGTATCCTTCTGAATCACGAAGACATGGCATGCATCAGATGCTTATACTGCGAACTTCGAATAACAATGTTGGTTGCGTCCGGTTATTATTACACAACAGATCGTTTATACCCTCTATAGATATGTCATAAACGTGGATGAAGTGTCGGCCAACAACTTTATTGCATAGCAGAGCACTATGAATTACGATGAGTAGAACAGATGAGCGCTATTATATGGGTCCGTATGTTGGGTGCGCTTTTTTGGGAGATTCAAAGATGATCCCTGCTACTCTTCATCTTCCGTATCTGGCTTATCGCTTCAACATTCTAAGTAGGTGGTACCACCCATAATGCAAGAGTGTACCACTTTGTACTTCATCACACCATATGTTTCTATGTCGTATCTTCTTCCGAGTTATATTCGCAGACTTGTCTATCTTCTCGTTTTATCAACCTCTTTGAGTGCTGTTTATACTCCATTCATACTGTCCACACACCTGGAAGTTGGTAGATTTTTTTATACGGAAGTTCATATCATGTTCATACTATTTGATCAACACCATTATTTATTGTAATGCAAGAGAACGAGAATCACCATCAACTGGACGGCTGAAGTTCTTTTCCGATAAAAATAGCATAACAGCCGTCATGCATTCAGTTTTTGAGTTGAAAAGCAGTTGGATAAGGGTGTTTTTTGGAAACAGGATTACTTACATCCACATCACATAAACATAGTGGAAGAATATTTTTAAAAAACTGTTTTATTTGATATGTGAAGTATCCAATTTTCCTATGGTGGTGTGGGTGTCAGCTAGTCCAAGTCGATCATGGCCTTACTTATTACCATTTTGACTATGATCAGATATTGAACATCCAATGGTAACAGTGACTGGTATAGTTAGAGTTTATATCGGATCATTTTTACCTTTTAATAAGCGCAGTCCTTACGTGCAGGCTTTCCAATCTGCGCAGCTTTGACCGATACTGATGCATGTGTTTCCACGGTTTTCTTTTGTCTATCCTGTCCAGAGCTTTGCAAGCTCAGTCATAAATTACTAGCTACTTATAGTTTGTTCAGCTACCATAGGCAAAGTAATCCGAGTGTTCTACAAGACATACGGCTGCTGGTGACTGTATAATTCATAGATTGCCTAATACCGTCGTGGTGATCAGTCGGCTGAGCCGATTCCATTCTCCTTTGAGGTTTTTGGTAGCTGAATATTCCTTAAAACAGGCGAAGGGATAAAAAAAACTCGCCACTGATGGTATGCTTCGACCTCTTAGTCTTGAACTTTGTGGTTATCATTTTTGCAAGAAGAGCACTCGAGCATAGCAAGCGATGATTGAATCATGTATCGAACGGATGGTTAGTGGGTCAAGTGGTTCGATGTTCACGGCCGTTTGTGTTAAAGAGGATATCAAAGCCATATATTTGTACCGCAAAATCCGATAAACAGTTGTTCTGTAGTATCATGAAGCAGGTAAGGTGTTTTCGTTATGGTTGTTTTTTTAAGCTTTCATCGTCAGGCTTTTCAGTGGAATGTTTTATTGCTACCTTGTATCTGTTTTAAACATGCGTCACCACTTGACCATTCTTTACGGTCGTGGTAGTTCAGAAATTATTCCATATTCCCTGTCTAGAGCTATTGGGCGTTTTTTTTTTTGGCTGGAAAGAATGGAGTTATTTGTTTTTATTGTTTTTGCAAAGTAGCAGTTCAGGTGTCGCTTACCCAGTTCTTTTGTTTGGGAAGGAGGGTTCATACACATACGATTACCGATCTCATACATATTGTGCGCGCAGTTCGTTTATTGATCCTGGATCGCCTTTATCTTTCTATTCGCTTGATTACTGTCAACGTGAAGCATACAGTGCGCATACATGCAAGCACGTTCACGATGCTTCAATATCCTTGCGGTTTCGTGGTTGCATTTTTCTGTATTAAATATCTCATCAACAAGCGACGTTCCAGGTTGCGCACCGCCAAACGCACTATAAATCCTTTAGATGAATGAGATGTGTTGATCAGTTTCGGAATTTTTTTTTGCGATTTGTACCCTGTACGTCTTGTCGTGATTGGGAGGCTTGTTTAATTCAATAACGGCTAGTCGTATTAGTTTATATAGTTGTTTACCGTCAAGTTGAAGCTAATAGGTAAATTTTTCGCGTGTAAGTGAACATTGGTACTAGCGAAGGCTTGTTTTAATTTTTGAAATTCTTCAAAATCTCTGTCAAGATTCTCGGAAAAGAATCGTTTGTCCGAGATGTTGGGCACGTAAAGTATAATATATGAAACGACTGAAAAATGGGAACGGGAGTTATCAGAATAGGCGGTGAACAACCTCGTTGAGATGATGATCTATGAATTAATGTATTTTTATTGCAACATAATGGTGTTATAGATGATCGGACCGGGGTCGTTGGAAGAGGCTATGGAATCGGCTAAGGATTACGCAACAAACAGATCAAAGTCGAACATAGAGCCATTGTGCACTGGTGAAGAAAATAACAATGCTCCTCTAGAAAACGATGATAATGCTGAGAAGGTGTATCAAGCCTCAATTTACCTTGCCTCCGAGCAAATGTTCAACTTGGTGAGACAACATTAAAATAAAAGTGTTTTAGAAGTTATCTAGCTTCATCTTTTGTTTATTAGGTAGAGGACTTTACGAAAGAACTAACAGTTAGTTCAACGGGCGTAGAGAAGGCAACTGGAGATACGAGATGTGATGATTCTAATGATTTATCAGAAGCAAAAAACGAATGGGCACAGATGAGTCGGACTGTGGAGATTCTTGCAGCTGAATTGGCAGAAAATTTACGTCTTATTCTCGAGCCGCAAAGAGTTAGCAAGATGCAGTATGTTTTATGCATGCTGGTCGTATCGTTTTATTCAGTTTTTGCTTATTTGTTACAAATGTTGTAATTGTCCTTCCAGAGGTGACTACCGAACCGGAAAACGGTTGAACATGCGTCGACTAATTCCTTATATAGCTAGTGATTACAGGAAAGACCGAATTTGGATGCGAAGAACAAAAAAGGCACAACGAGAATACCAGGTAAGGCAGTCGGATCGATGGGTGTTATTGAACAATAGCGAATATGTGGAAGTGAATTTATGAGCAAGCAGAATTTCTTTTAGAACTCGGTAATGTGCCCAAGTATGTTGTAGAGTCGTTGGTGTTTACGGCTTCCGCGCTCATATTCAACATTCTAAAATTTCGGTCTTTTTAACTTTTTGGAAGGTTCAAATCCAGACAAATTTTACACGACGACATCCGAAGGAATTATACCTGAGTGGTAGACCTCGTCCAATAATCTATCAAGTTTCCACAAGCGATCTAATTCGCAACAGAGTTACCCATAGTTGGTAAAAACTGTGAAGATTCAGATTGTATTTGGACCTAATTTTCAGGTCTTAATCGCTGTAGATGATTCTGCAAGCATGAACGAAAATGGAATTCATCAGGTAAGTCTTCGTCAAGTTTTTTAGGTGGTCTGTCGCAAACTTATCCGCACTTAATGGAAGACCTCCAGTCATCAGTGTGTCTAATGTATCTCTTAATGTGACAGGTTACCTGTGAATCCGTGTGCATTATCGAAGACGCATTGCGTCGATGCGACGCAGGCGCGGTTTCGGTGTGTTCATTTGGAAGTGATGTGAAGATCATAAACGCTTTTAGTGACCATATGATGTACGGACCGGAATTTCTTCAAAAGGTATCACCACGGTTGGGAATATGCTGCAAATTTTCCTCGTATTTCACGGTTTCAGTTAACATTCAACCAATCGTCAACAGATCTGGTTTTGCTCCTGAATTCATCACGTCAGATACTCTGTGATGTTCGAACCCAAACAAGTGAACAGCTGCTTATTATTATTTCTGATGGAAGAGGAGCGCTGGCACAAGGAGCCGACAAGGTAACTGCTCTCAGAAATAAATGCCCCAATTTTCTGAAAAAATGTAATCCGTCGTAGTGACATTCGGTATTCGGAATGGCATTCTGTACGGAGTGGAAAATACGTTGGCTAGCAACTACGTCATAATCTTTTTCTTCCATCCGAACTTTTACTACTAATTCAGGATTATTTGTATGATCATTGTTCTCTTAACAGTAGTACAGTCTTCGGGATTCAAATAAGGAGATATTACGATATTTTTCCAGATCAGAACTGCTCTGTCTACTCTCCAGGGGGTGGTAGTGCTGTTTGTGATTCTTGATTCTGGACCGAAGTCCATATATGACCTTTCAGTTGCAACCTTTCAAAGAGAAAACGTGGTACGTTGCTAAGTTGCAATTATTTGAACAAAAAGTGGAGGGAATAATTTTTAAATCTTGAGAGGACTTTTGACAATATTGAAATTTATGTATCTTATTCTAATGACGAGGTACAATGGTATGGTGAAAATAATGGATCTTCGTTGCATTAGTAAGATTGGGCTGTTATCCTTAAGACGATTTCATTCCTAACACTTTCTAACGGACGTTTCGCGAGGAACACCTGACCAGAGCATTGGCCACAGTAGTGCGGAACTTATAACGCATTCGCGACTAGAGAGTGACGCGACCATTCGACATAACTCATGTACTTCGAAATAGTTTAACGCTTCAACTTTAGCGCGAATACATATAACTCTTATTAGGAAGAAGCGTACCAAGATGGCTCTGCTTTCTGTCAGGATTTATTCACCTGGTGCATACTGCCTATGGCGAAAAATTGGCCATGGTCCTCATACAAGCAACTGTCCGAAATTGGTGGTTAATGGGAGGAGCTGTTTAAGCACACGGATTGTTTTTACTACTTTTAGTAATATAAACTATTGCAATCTAGCGATCTTCAACGAGATGTCACCTTTTCGTACTATTACAGGCAATTCTAATTTTATACGGGATTTGTTCGTATTTTCGCTTTCTGTCATCGAGGGTCGTAACTCGGACATCAAAGCGTTTGAATAAGCTGGACTTCATTCAGTAGGAGATGGTAGTGTCTCTAAATGCGCTATTGATACTGGCATCGCTGAAAGTTTAATTTAGAACGGATTATGAAACAAACTACATGACGCCTTTAGTTGGAAGAGCAAAGCCTCTACTATAAATGTGAGAAGTCTTCAGGTTCCTAAGTATTTGGGTTGTTGGTCTATCCACATTTATTGAAAAGTCAGTATCATGATTATCATCGTGTTAATATGAAGCTTGAGGCAACTTAACGACTGGAATTGCTTAAATCCACGTAGATGCTCAGAAAGCGGTATAGATTAGCTTTATAGCTTCAGAAGTTCGTATCAACTCTTAAGGATTACAAATGTAATGGTGCTATCACACTGTTGATACGAGAATAATGGCCGCTTTCTAGGCTTAAATAGATACGTCTATTAGAATAACAGATTTTAAGATCTTCACAAGATCTAGGCTTTTTTGCCTTATTACGGTGAAGACCTAAGCTACGAGGCCCACGAATATTCTGAAGATTTTTTTTTGCAGTGGTTTGGTTGTTAAAGATTTCCATTACAAACATATGTTATGATAGCTGGGAAATTTCCAAGCAGTTGGCTAAGAGTATGAAAAGTTTAGTGGATGGGGCAAAGGTTCGCAGTGTTCAACTTTCTAAGCATCTCTGTGATACTGGCTTCTAGCGTTCTCATGCAGAAGATCGGAATCTGTCCATTTCGAACAAGGATATATCTAGTTTTATCGACCATGTGACTGCAGTTCTCTACAGCGCACCAGGATTCACTAAGTAAACGTGGATGAGTCCTGTTTCTCACCACCACCTTTCCTAAGGGAACCGTATGTTCGGGAAGTGCTTTAGATTCGACTAGTGCGTGAAGTGACGGCGCTCCATTTCTCATCACATGTTACTATACTATTGCTCGTTTTCGTCG
Organism: Angiostrongylus costaricensis; assembly: GCA_900624975.1. Classification (NCBI taxonomy): domain Eukaryota; kingdom Metazoa; phylum Nematoda; class Chromadorea; order Rhabditida; family Metastrongylidae; genus Angiostrongylus; species Angiostrongylus costaricensis. The sequence goes on from UYYA01003933.1 coordinate 77,788, forward strand.
CCCGAGCGAGGGAAGCGTTTAGCAGAATTTTTTGTCAGTTGTGCTATACTTCCATACAATACTTATTTGTGGGCTTCTTTGTGTTTGTAATGTCTTTAGGATGGCAAGGATTTGTTGTTTTCTGGAAATCTAGATAAAACCTTCCTTTTTTTTCTAAAATCACAAATTTTTTCAGGATACAATAGTGAGTCTCAAATCAATAAACCTTGTTTCCATAAATGGTACAAAGCGACCCAGAAAACAAAGCCCTGTTTGATTTTTTCTAGTGTCCACACTTAACTGCCAAGATCTTCCTCGTAGTCGAGAGTTTACTTACAGCAGTGCACCTCGCATTTCCTGTTGTGCCACATCGAAACTGTCGAACAACAATTATAGATTCTGCGGCCGTATTTGGAAACTTTCCCATTTCCGTTCTACGTTGTCGTGAAGGCAATCACCCAACTTCCCTCCGTTCTGGCTGAGTCCATACGGCAGTGGTTTGAAATGACAGTGCAGAATATTTCTGTATAAAGGGATCAACCAGAAATAAATGATATTGTTGATGTTGTTATTGTTATACATGTTTGTTTGATTGATAATTGGTTGTTAAGATTGTTTATTTTTGTTTATAATTGCTCTTACTTTTCTACATTTTCATGTTTGTTTGTCCTGAACTTTGGTTGCTAAAAGCGATTCCATCTGATATAGCGTGGTGTGGAGCAATTTATTGCCAAATTTTGTCGGTATTTCGATCCATAGGAATTTAACGCAACATCTTGTTAGTAGGAGTGTTTTCTATTTCAAAGCAACGGCTGGCTTTTATGTACTGTTTCAATGACATCAAATGAGTAACCAAGGTGAATGTAGCTGAATATTTTGCATTTTGTCAAAATGGACTACTTTTTAACAGTCTACGGCTCAAAAAGCAAGATGAGAGGTGACGTTATAGAGTAAGTTCATCTTAAATACCGTTCTGGGTCAATTCGTCGACTCGCCCTTCCTCACACGTAGAATTGGCGCATCACGATTTCAATGGTTAAGATACTGGTCATCCTAAGTGTAAAATAGTGGCAATCGAGCTCATGACATGAGATGTTTCAGGTCACAAATCCGTAAACGAAAACCTGAATACTGACATCTATACCATGCTAAATAGAAAGTGAGTAATTATGCGAAGCTAAGAAAGAAGTCGAGTTTTAAAACGGCTAAGTAGTAACCGACATGGTTTATACCTTGAGGATGGCTTCCGTCGTTTGTACCGTGTTCAATTTTAGCTCAATGAATGGTTGTTATACATGCTAAAGAACGACTTAAGGATTAGTAGGAGGGACATGTGCGTGGGAAAGGTCCCAGCGCCCGTGGCCCACCAAGCCTTTCTTCCCTTCCCTCCGGAGTCGGAAAATTGGTACCAGACTTGTCTAGGAGGATAGCAGCATTGGCTCGATACATCGGTAGGCCACCGTGAGTCATTGTAAAGGCTAGATATGGATTCAGTCACCTCCGACGACACTTAATGAAGTTGAATGTATGCTGCATCCCTGAGATTGATCAACGTCGAAAGCTTTATCTTTTTATGTTGATTTATGACGTTAGATAATCCTCCACACTGTATCCACTGCAAGCAGAGAAGGATCCTTCTTCCAGGACAACGTTTCGTTGTTTTCGTTGCTTCTGTATACTGTTCTCACCCTTTGTTGAGGACTGCCTTTTTTTCCACTAAGTGTACCTTAATTCTAACAAGAAACCGACTTTTCCTTAACCTCAAATGACTAATTAATGTTCTTAGCTTACTAAATTAACGTAAGGTTGATAAAAACACTATTCATTTAACGCTTCGACGTTTTCGCCTTTGTAGCTGTTGGTCTGAGTCGATTGCCCACAACTGTTTCTTCTTCCGATGCATCTTCTGCTGTGAATCTTTACGATCACATCGCGTCCAATCCTGAATCGCACCCTCAAATGAAGCATTCTCACTTGGCAACGCTTTTTTATGCAGGACGGTTTTCTCGATACTGATTGTCCGTTGATAATCACCTGTTTTTCTCCGGAAATTCCATCCTGCAGCAGTCGGTATCATTATCAGCTAGCACAGAGCGTAACACTTTCGATAGTCGATTTATGTAGTTCTAGATTTCGAATAAGACGCCATAACACTCCACAGACGCCAATCTTAACGCTCTTTTTGAAGCCGCAGATCACACCAAATTTCATGTGATCCCCCTACAAGAAATAAAAAGCAAGAAGACCGACATATGGCAAATAAAGAACGGGACTTTTATTATCCCAGGAGAAAAGATCATGTCGCTCGCAGGCTTCGCCGCCCACCTGTCCACTGTCTATCTCGTGGACTCGTACGAGTTCCTTTGCCATCTCATGACCGTCCTTCGCCTTCAACTAGCGCGTCATAAGAAGGCTAATCAGTTGGCATTCACCGACCGATGTAGCTGATGAGTACGAGCCAGATGCATACTACTATCAACTGGAGGAAGTTATCCACAGTGATAAAGTTGTTATCAATTTGTTGTCGGACACCTCAAAGCCAGAATAGGAAAGGCCAACGAGAGCAAATACAAGATCGGAAATTCTGGATCAAGAGAAAGAAGTGAAAATGGGAACCGTCCTGCAGGACTCCTTTCTGCAGCATGCCACGGAAACTTCCACGGAAACTCGTTGTTCTAAAAGAATGAAATCTGCCAACATCGGAGTCTCTCAAAGGCACGACTCAAACGGATATCGACTATACTATGACAAACAGAAGATGGTTCAGAAAACTATGAGAAGTATGGATACCAAATGAAAATGGGAAACGGCTTCAATAGGAAAAGTGACACAGAAACATACAAATACGGTTACTAGTGGCAGTTTTTAATACGAAAACATGATTATTTCTTTCATGATTATTTCTTCTTTTCTACTTATTTTACATAACCCGTCATTACATCTACTGTGTGGATCCCAGCACTTCTTGCATTCGTTTCCTCGCACCCAACACCCTCAATGGCGCTCGAACATTTCGCGTGTTGTTTCAGCTGCTGCTTGTCCAGCCAACTCTCCTTGCAATCTCGAAAACAGCCAGGCTAAGGCGTTCGCACGTGCACTGGAGGAGAGCGTTAGGGGTGGGATCGAACTATAGCTTTTGCTTCATGATCGAAGGCATTATTAACCACTGCGCTGTCCCCTCGCTGATTCTACAAATAAGAAACCATATTTCATAAACCATATAATGTGTAGTCTGTCAAAAACCACTCAAAACAGGGAAGTCATTATAACGTTTACCAAATTAGGAAAGCTACAGAGTGAAAAATTGGGTGATAGAAGGAATCATTTAATGGAATATGCCACATTTGTTCGAAATCAAATGTAAAGAAATGGCACTAATCGAGTTCTAGCGATAACTTAGGTACTTATAAAAAGAAACAAATTGAACTAGCAACACCAAATGCACTATGAAAGCGTACACGGACAAGAAAACAGTAGATCCCATTCCATTAGGAATATGCCACAGCAAGAATGACTTAGAATCATTATCACCCAATAATATACACGTTTCGTAACGCAGATACTCACCTTGAGAACTACTACGAAATTATATACAAATATGAAAAAGGAATGCAACTAAAAGCAAATTGTACAACTGTGAAACTCAAACCCATTCCTCAGTTCTCCAAATTGCCACCGAACAACTATCTTTTAAAGGTCTCGATGAAACGAAGCGATGAGAAAGACTGCTATAAAAAATGGACTAAGTAAGACCAAAACTTGGAATAACGACTGAAATTTGTACCGATAAGCTCTGCCAATTGTGACAACAACTGCTGTATTTTGAATAGTTGCAGGCGCAGGGCTACCACGGAACCTCTCCAGTGTTTCACTTACTCGGTCTCGTACCCAACCAAAACCACTCTCAGAAGATGTGCCACTGAGTGTTGTGCGAACTGGAACATGTTAAAATCGATCTAATTAACATATTCAATACCCCTAGATATGTTGCAGTAACTCCCACGACTGACTTTCTATTAACCTCGGCATTGATCACGTAATTCTTCGTATTCTTGTTGAGCTAACGCGAGTTGTTACTTTTATTCTTTATTCACGAATAAGCTTCCATGTGAATTCTGTGCGGTTGATCTTCACGCGACACACTCAATGGAAGCCTCATAGAAAGCGGTGAGTGCGAAAAGCTGTGTTTAATATGATTGAAATCTTGGTTTAGCGTTTTCTTTGTTTGGTTATGGAGGTGTTTGGCCAATTGGATTGCTGTCAACTTGACCATTCCAGGCTCTGAGGAAGGCGAAATCCGCCAAAACGTCAGCTTATTCGTGAATAAAGAATAAAAGTAACACCTCGCGTTTACTCAACAAGAATACGAAGAGTTCCTAGATATTTCTATTTAAGGTTCTAAATCGTGGAATATAAGCATTAAATCATTCGCACTCCATCAATCAAGAGAACAATAAAATTTAAAACAACCTCTCATACTACATTCATCGTCACGGGGTGCTTCAACAACACATAGTGACGTCAGCTCACCACCATAAGGCCTGCATGCTAACAATGGTTGTAACTGGAAAATGTGCGCACACATCTGACAAAACAATATTCAACTTATTCATCATGTTCGGCCAGAAGTTAAAGATAACTTCGTTTTATATTCTTCAGAGTTGAAGTGAACATTGAAAAAAGTCAATTGAACAAGTCAAGCGTTCCACTTTTCGTAAACCCCCTTTGCCGACACTGGACTGCTAAGCGTAGCGCATGTTGCTTACTTATAGACACAATGTGCGCGTGTGGCGTAGTGGTCGGAGGCGTCCTGCAACACACGCACGGAATCGATCTCCGCGCCCATGGCCTAAAAACTTTCCATCCCTCCGGCGTCGTCAAACTGGTACCAGAGTTGTCTGGGAGGATAGCAGCACTAGCTCGATACAACGGTAAGCCACCGCGAGTCATTCTAAAGGTGAGATATGCATTGAATCCCTTCTTACGACGCTTAATGAAGTCGAATGGCGCATCCTACAGCGATTGATCAACGCCGAAAGCTTTATCCTTTTTTATGAACAGAATTCCACACCTGTGAATTTACGCGTAAAAGCGACCACTACGTTATGGCGCATCAACAGTTTTATGCAAAGTATCACTTGATACTGATCCGAAAATATGTCGAATTCTAGCAATTAGAAGCATGATAAGATAAACTGTCAAAGTAAAACCGGTAAAGACCTGTGAACGAAATCCAAATAGTAGCATACTCACCAAAAGTGCACTTGCCACAACCAGTAGTCCTTTGCTTGTACCCACGTACAGTTGTGCATTATTGCAATTCTCAAGAAGCGCTATGCAAGTAACGAAATTCCCTTCTGCCAATTCCACATCGAGAGTATGAATAGTTTCGCTGCCTAGAAACATTAGATCTACTGAAATGTTCTTTAACCAAAACTCAGAATGTACAGGAAATTGTCCGTATCGATATCGTTTTCTTCCCAACGTTCGTTACATAACTATATTCATGATGTGATATGCGAGAGTTTGCAAGAGGTTGATAGTTACCCCTCGAGCTCCTACTCCTCTTAAAGCAATGGTGAAGTAAAAAGTGTAAAAGCACTTTTGAAGATTCATTACAGCAGTTCGTTGTTCCAAATAATGAGTAGGATGACGCAAGTGTATAGTTTTGCCATTGCCTCCATAGGTGGGTTTAGAACGATGAACGATTTCGGCCTATTCATGTAGTAAAAGAATTTTCGATGTCTATGTTGAGGCAAATGGAACGCACAGTTACAGAGGTGAGTGCGGAGCTATTGTTTCTCTCCTGTTTCACTAAACCTTTCCTATTCCTACAGTCACTTTCTTCCATTTAAGCTAACTAGTTAATCACGATGAATTCTCCACCCGTAATACGGATGGCTACAGCCTTGCGAGATATTCGTTCTACGTGGATGGAGCACTGAGAACAAATCTGTCATAAAGCTTCACGTTCATCTTCAATATTTTCAGATCATTCGTAGAAACTTGAGATATTGACAACCTATCCTTACACTGTACTACACACCACTGCTGTATTGGAGATATTTTGAAGACTATGAATTATGAAGGTATGAATCTCTGTTCTTTCTATTTCTTACCAGCATCCACCGATAGCATGAAAATTCTGGCTATGTTGTTTATTATTAGCATTCAATCCGTCCGCTATCTGAGGGCACATCTCTTAGATGAGATACAGTAAGGAAGAGAAAAGAAGAAACGAATACTATGACACTACGAGATAGTGGTAACATGAACATACGGTACTGTGTACGTGTCAAGATGTACTATGGGTACATATAGCAGATGTCAAGCTAAATTCTCACCAGACGAGGTCAATGCTCTCGGTACGTAGTTTAGTATTGGACATGCAATATAGACCATGAAATAATATGTCTCGCTCTACACCACTACGAATAAAGGTTTACTCTTATCAGCTAGATAGATTAAAAGGCGCTCTTGATGCAATTTGTTGCAGATATCTAACTTTCCATGAAAGCTCTCGCCCAAACTAGCCGCAATTGACCCGAGAAGCACAATCCGAGTTCGAAAGTTCACTGCTCTACTCAAGAGCAGAAAAGGTTATTAGTACACTTCCACTGCAGCATCATCTCGTCAAACTTGGAAACTTGGAAAGAGGATATAGAAAACATGTTTTACCAATCCTCGAAGTGCAAGATTCGTGACATCTAATTGCTTGGAGCAAAATACTGTGGAGATGATGAATCTCACTTAATCCGTACGATGAAGAATACACCAGTGATTGAAACTAGTTCGGTTTCTAATACAAAAAATTTTCCTGCTAATTCCAATTATTTACACATCCACTAAAACAGCTATCCACTAAGACATCTATTCTCCTCAACCCTTGAAAACAGTTCGCCAAGACATTTCTAGCACCTTATTTTCGCTCAATTTGAAAAGGACTATTTCCGACTCGTACTCTTAATAAAGAGCAGCCAAAGATGACCTCACTTTCAAAATATTGTTCGTCAATGAAATTTTTCACAATCTTTTAATAGTAATAACGAAGGAAAATTACATGGACCTGCCTGGCATAACTTTACGAATATCAAGTGAAGCACATATCTGGCGCCTTTCCACATCCCAGCAGAATACACGTGAACCTCAAAACAGGTTTTAATCCAAGGAAATGTATAGCTACCAAAATTTCTTACGTAAAACGGAGCTGTGACCCTTCTTGTTCACTTAATTTTAGCAATGGGAATAATAATTTGAAAAACTAACTTGAGACCTTTAGAATAAACACCGACCTCCCTCGTACGTCACCCAAACATTGTTCCCTTCTCTGTTAGATATGATATCTCTAATAATTACATCGTCTTCTGGCAAATAGAAAGAAGACGAAAAGGAGAACTCTCCGTTGTTTAGATGATGAATCGATATACGCCCTTCCGAGTGACCTGTCCAAATTTGTCTAAAATAGCAAAACTAAGGGGGAATTTGTTTATTTTAACTTGGTAATACCTGCTGCTCGTCTGGATGACAGCCATTGCGCATTTAATCGAAAAGGGACTGTCCAAAGTTGCTAGTAGTACAACTGAATTTGATTCGCTGAGTCGAAGAAGAATTAACTGACGTTCCGTTACTATCAACAATATGTCAGACACAATTAGTTCGGGAGCACGAATCTGAAACATCCCTGCGAACTCTGTATTAACAGTGAACAATGGATGGTATGTGTAAAACTCTTTCTCATGTACAATGTTTTCCACTTTTTTTAATTTACGAAGATCCGTCCTTCACATCTACTGTTTGGATACCAGCACTTCTTCCATTCGACTCGTCTCCTCGCACCCACCATGCGTGGAAGTTCCCCAACTTTTGCGTGCGGGTTCGGTTATTGCTTGAGGATTGTCGTCTTCTTTATAAATGTCGTTGAATGCTGGAAGAGTTAAATCTCCCTAAGTCCTGAGATAGTCGAACTAGAGCGTTTCCATTTGGATTGAAGACAGTGAACTTTTCCCAGGTAAATTTGCTAAGAATTTCCCAACCCTGGAGGGATGATAGGCTTGGTGAGTACGGGTGAGGTAAAATCTGCACCGTGCTTGTGATAATCGGCATCACTACAACTGCACTGAACCATCTTTATCCAAACCTACACTCTTAAAAATGGATAGTCGGGAAGAAAAGACAAACCTACAGACACAAAATAAAAAATAAAGTTGACTAAATGTGACTTACAATAGAAGCACTGAGAGATGGTAACCGCAGTCGGGTAAGCTTGTGCAATGATGAGGCGAAGACCGTTACTTCACCATCCTCACTACACAACCAAACCATATCACGCACTCGACTTATAAATCTAGCAGGGTAGGGAGTTTCGATCACCTAAACAGATACCCTCCCACATAACTTATTTTTCAAAAGATAATATTGTGGTAAGAATGACCTTCTGATCCAGCCATCCATATTGGGTACAACTCATTACTGTTGTGTTTTTACCACATAGCCACAGCAGGGCCTCAAAATCATCTGGATCATCCATGTCATCACCTATGTGGTACGAAAGGACACAGAACGGTGGTAAAGATTCTGAATAACTTGAAAACTCCCTAAGAAGGCTTTTTAAACACAAATTAGAGTTTTTTTGAAAATATCGAAAGCATTCAATCATATCATCGGCTTGTCTAATTCTGTTAAGAAATTATGTCAAGTGTTTCAAGATCTCTATATTTAATCACAATTTGTAGTTTAGCGATAATAATAGAAAGCGATATACAAATCACATACAGTTTGACCAAACCAACAGTTCAGAAATGTGAAATATCATTAGCAAAATTTTAGAACGTACCAATGTTCGACATATGATCAAAAACACATTCGTTTTAATGATACTGAAAAACCACAATGAGCTAACCCTCATATTCGCAAACGTCGAGGATGTGTGTAAATTCGGGAGCAGAACAATATCCAACAAGTTGAGAAGAAGATGGTCTGTTATCCGGTAATGAATCCCAACAATGAACCACCAGATCCAATATCGGTGATGGAATTAACACCTCCTGAATGTTAAACCGATTTAAGAGCAAAATGGGTCCACCTAGAAGTCTTATCCTAAAATCTTGAAATAACATATTACATTAGATGAATGAACCTCGTCGCATCTTGATGAACATCAGTTAAAAAGTACTTTATCTCCGAAAAAACTCTTAGGCCACTATTTAGATATTACCTATTGTTTATTAACGATACACACTACTGTCTAGTAGATTCTCTAACTTCAGCTTAGAAATAAAATGTAACGTGTAGAATATTCTGAAACATTACCTTCGGCAACAGCAAAAGTGGTTCCAAACCGTTCCACAAAAATGGCTTCAAAAAACGCGAACGATCGCAAAAACGAAACGGAATAGTGCGCAAACACTATGAACTTTGTGAACCAGAGACTAATTTTGCTGTTCGCTTTTGAATACGAAATGCATCAACATCAACACACTTTTTCAAAAAGCATGGTTTTATTGAAAGGTTAAGAGTTATTTTAGTAAACTCAAAAAACACGCGGTAGCTATCAAGATACTTGCTTACTTACTTGGATACTTGGACGACCTATCCATTGTTTCCCCGGAGGTCCGGGGTCAGCCTGGCCAAAGTCTGTCCCACGTCGTCACCATCACAGACTGTCGCCGCCTTGTGGATCAGAGGGAGATTTACCAACATGCGATTAATTGATACCAGGATGTTTCCTGATGGAAAAGCTGGACTCGTTACCAGCTTGGGAGACTCCGCCACGAGGATGAATCCTCCCAGCTGCAGATGGCAACCGGACACCCAGAAACACCTCCAACCCAGGCACGATGAGGCGGTAAACTGTTGAAACCGTTGGGTATCAAGATTTATCAAATAAATTCAAAAAATTGTTTCGACGACAAACACATTTTTGAACGTCGAAAAGAACAAAAAAAAAGACAGACGTGTGGTAGAAATACAGGTCGTGAACCTTCCAAAAGACGTTCTTTCACATGTTCCTCGCCTTCGAATGGATGTTTCAGTGTGATCAACTCGTACAGAAACATACCGTAAGAAAAACAGTCAACCTGAAAGTACAGCAAAAATAAAACTATGTTAAACAAGTACAGTGGAATAAGGGAGCCCCAAACGTGGCATTCTGCTCCTTAGCAAGTATATTTCATAATTCTTGAAAAATCAATGAAAACAAAGAATTGGAGCATTGCTAACCTTATGTGTGTACTCCTCCTCACCATTAAATCTGATTATCTCTGGCGCCATGAACCCTTCTGTGCCACCAAATCCCTTTGCTCCACCTGATGGCATTACTGTACGGGAGATACCTAGAAAATGAACGCTCTCGTTTACGATCCATGATGTATAAACTAGACCGTTTTCCAGACTTCGGAAAACGACCGGGAAAGCAATGGACAGCAGAATGTAAAATGTACCATAGTCTCCAAGTTTAAGCAATACATCCAACTGAGTGCTAAACGGCGGTGGAAATCTCCAGGCAAGCACATTTTCACTCTTCAAATCCCGATAAATTATGTGAGATGTGTGAAGGTACTCCAACGCCTTTGCTACCTAAATGCTAAGTATGAACCACCAAATTAGTGGTATGAATAATTTTCGTCGAGCTCACTTGTACTGCTGAATCTCGGAAAACAGATAATCCTAGGCGAGCACCACTCTTTCGGTGACTGACCAACAACTGATTAAGCGCTCCAAGTGGCGCCAATTCCACTATTAGAGACAAGGGTGAGATACAAACCTGTAAATCGTTTTATTACCACTTTAACATTAAGGAACAAAAACTGTGGAACCAAACCCCAATAAGACAAATTATATGCGGATGATGCAAACGGCTAAGAAGATTCAGCTCTTGACGTGAAGTACAGTAAGCTCGTGAAGCAAATTCCAGCGAATCACGACGCCATTTGTCAGCAGCAGCCTTGAACACAAACCAAAATGAGTATAGGGAAAGAGAATTTTCTGCTATATCTCCTCCAAATTTATGTTTTATATTAATTAGATAGACATTATTGTGATACACCTTGTAGGCTGCCAACGCCGTTGGTCTAGCACCTGGTCCCGGATCAACTGGTTCTAACATTTTTTGAGCGACTTCACATAACTCACCACTCTAAAAGTGAACTTACAGACAAGAAAAAAGATCGAATTTCTCTTGATGAAAACCTGCTTACTGGTAGTTTAACAGTTGCTCTGAAAACAAATCCAAAAGCACCTCTTCCTAGCAAGCGACCACGTTTTATTTGATTAGACGATATGATGAGCGATGACTCAATGTCTACAAAAACCTGAAGACATAGTACATATATCACACTGTTCAGAACTTCACTTCCTCAAAAAAATTAGTCGTAAACTTATGTGACATGTACCCAAGAATCGGTGAGTCAGTTAATACATGTGCAAGCATGCCGAATTCCTTTGTGGCGCTGTGTAATATTAGACTCAATGCATACGGCCTATTCTATTCCCAAAATTCGAATGCTCCTACTTCTCACTTTTCACTTCGGCTTTTAAACGTGTTTTGCTAAAAATCTGCATTTTTTACATTTTACCTATCCTCGAAGTTCTCAAAACTTTCCCGTGTTTTTGTAACATTTCTAAACTTTGTATGATGAAAAAACCGGTCTCTGAAAATGATACTATCAATCCTTGGTAGTCGGTTTAATAATAACCCAGCTTTTCTACATCTTTCTATTTCTATTTGTAATCAAGCTCAATGGACGTTAAATGTGAACCAAAAGCGCCATTGTTCACGCTCTAAGACGCAACGCAGATTCACATACTAGAATTTATAGCCCTAATAAGAGGTGTTTACTAATACCTTCCGTAAGCTCAAAATAAGTTATGAAAATGCATATAGGAGGTGGTTCGTAATCGTCTTCAGTAAACTCTACGTCAATCCTAAGATTGCTAGGCGAAAAACTCGTGGGTACCTCGCCGAATTCAGTAGAAATAGACGCTCCATTCTTTTGGCAACGGAAAAACTGGCGATAAGAAAATTTGGAAATCCGACCTACATCAACAATCGGGATCATTGAAGTTGCATCCAGCATGGCACAATTTATTATGTACTTTAACGGTAAGGACCTTTAAAAAGTTTACGGAAAACTTCTCCTTTAACAAAAGGGTATCTAACTTAATTTTCAAACTAAAATCATCCGTAGAACCAATCGACAGTGAACAACAGTAAAGCTCCTGCAACCGATATAAAGGAATTTTAAACTATTTCTTGTTGAATTACATTGACATTCCCTGCTTTTTTAATAGCTAAACAAATGAACGGAAAGAAATGAGTCAGCACCGCATACCGATGCTTTAGTTCCACTGTAAGGTATATGACCAAAATAGTAAAAGGAACTACCGTTTCCGGAGCAACATCTCTCAAGCTGACGCCATGGTGAGAAGGACATTCGAGCCAACCATATTCGCGACATAAAAACAAATTATGAGTTGAACATGTTGGCTTGATAAGCAATAGAATAATAATTATTTACCCTCTGACGACAGTAAAGAAAGTGATGTCATGTTATTTAAGGAACATTTAGAGGAACACAACATTTATTTAAGGAAGAAATGAAGTAAAACATAAAAAAATTCTGAAAATAATTGGCAAACCTGCCAACATGCATTCCTCGGCAGAAAAACAATTGATTTCATTTGAAATCGAGACATCACCAGATGTTTCTTTTGAGGGATGCGCAACTTTTAAGACATCGCTTGGTCCGTCACACCCTCTTTAATATGAGGACATATAAGAAAAGTATGTAAGGACGAAGTGGATCAGAACAACGAAATTGGCGAAACAAACCCTGCAGTATCCTTACTCCAAGTGGTTTTAGAGTCACCATTTGCTGGTTGGATTTCTGCAGTGGCCTCATAAGCACATTTAGGGCAAGGCACAAAACGGTTTACCAGTAAATCACCTTCCGATGAGTGCACAAATCGAGTACCTAGCGCTGGATACCTGGTAAAAAATGGACCTCGACTTTATATGAAAAACCGAAATTCCATCACTTACCAATCTTCGAGCAATGTGTCCATAAGATCGGTCACTAATGCGAGCAGTCTAGTCGAACCCTCACCTTCAGTCGACATAACTGTCTTAGAAGTACCATCCAAAATGCTGATGCTAGAGAATAAAATTTGAATTGTGGGATAGTATTGAAAAGAAAGATAAAGGGAACAATTACGTCCACTTCCTTCCAACTAAAGCAGGTGCGAAAAGTTCAAAAAAATAGGGAGACATTAGTTGCGCGTAAATAAATATACAATGAGCCTTCATAGATAACAAGGAGAAAGCGAAAAAAAGAAACTAAAGGATAACGGACTTTTGGACGACATGGCATTAAGTATCAATGTTTAGCAGGAAACATAAGAAAACATGTATTCCCTCATTGATCAGCAAGAAGTACCATACGAAACGCATGAAAATACCTTACCTCAGAGCAGGAAAAAGCGTTTCGATAACAGCATACTGCTCAATTGGGAAAGTTCGCCATCTCTTCTGCTCATCTCGTGTACGAATATTTAGATGTGCGTAGTCCAAATCACGAATTTCCGTCTAAAAAACCTAGTGACACAAAAGATCCCAAAGGTTCACATATAAGCAAATAAGAACATGCTAATGTAAAGGTGCCTACTTGTGAAAAGAACTGTTTGAGAAGAAAAACCGAATGACCCCCTATGATGAGCTGAAAGTAAAATCTGCAATGCAAAAAATCAAAGACTAAACTTTTACTCATAAATAAAACAAAATTGATTTCGGTTAATAGGATTAAAAACAATTGAACACCTCTATTCCGGTTTGCCAAACAATCCACTCAGCTTTTAAATGACTGTTGCAAGTCTGTTGTAAACGTTCAAAATTATCGCACTCACTCGTTGTAAACAAGCATTCCACAGCCCACATAACATTCTCATCACCAATAATTCTACAAATATCCAAAGATATGAGACAGCAATTAACAGCCAAATATCAGATAGCTAAAAACAGAAAACACGAAAACCTCGTAACCAGCCGACTCCAGAAACCCGCTGGAATATAAGACATGGCATAGACACGACGAAGTTGCCTTTCTGGTTGGAAGGAGAACAAGAATACCGTCCCACTTGTGTCATTAGTGTACTTCTTCGGAGATGACGAAGGGTGTTCGACGGACCTGATACATATATTTTCTTCAGAATTAACAGATTTTCTCAGCTACATGATTCAAGATGTTAAAATTTAACTTCTATCGACAACTGATTGTTCCTCCCTTTCAAATTGCCAATTACGAAATACGGTTATCGAGTGGGATGGGTGGATAGCTAAGATATTCAGGAAGATTTAGGTTTTACGTATTACATTTTATCTGCTGAAGTAATGAAACTTTGGCCAAGTAGACTGCATGCCAATTGACCTTTCCAAGCTTCGATGAAGGTCAAACCGCTGAAAGGTCAGCTATTGTTTATCAATAAATGTTGTGATAAAAACCTCGTATTTGCTCATCAAGAAGACAGGGGTATCGAAATATACTCAACACATGCTGCGAAACCAGTTAGCGAAGGTTTAAACCAGCATGAATAGATGTTGGACGAACTTCTTCACATGAATTGAAAAAAGCAAACATGGAAAATGACAGAAACACACGTTCGGGTGGGTATCAGTCACACACTACTTTTCAAGAGCGCGGCGAAAACGAGGTCTAATGGATCGTCGTCACATTAAATGATCAATAGGAAAACGGATGACATAGGTGGTACATAATTCGAAAATTAGAGAAACGAAACACCAAATTACCTTTGCCACATCCCCATTGAACGAGTAACTGAGTGACGTGAAGTGGCTGCCGGTTTGTTTGATTGAACTGTCCACGAAGAAACCTTCGCAGATATCTTAGAAACATAAATTTCACCTAACTATACACATAAAACAAGAAAGCAAAGATTGAAGCAGAACCAAACTGAAAATTGCTTTCTCCACAAAAAATTATTCTTGTTGACAATATAGTCAGTTTGAAAGGAAAACGAAACCTTTTCATGGGATTGTACCTTCTTAATATTTAGACATGGTCAATGACGTCTTTAACATCTCAAAGAAATTTACATTAATCATCATTTGCAACAGATTAAGAATAGCGTAGCTACACAGTTTTGGAACCAATTCTTTAACTTTTCACTTAAAGACAGAAGGAATCATGCTTCGTTAAATTAACTTGTTTCTAATAACGGCCTTCTCTTTTCTCAAAAAAAGATACTATATCATTTATACATGTGTACATATACATATGCATATGCAATATATATGTATGCTATACATATATTTGCATACACGTACATATATATATATATATGTATATATATGTATATATATATATATATATATATGCGGAACGGAATGCCTGTGATGCCACTCAAAATGCGCAGTTCAACTCCATTTGGGGTGCCAACCAAGCCTGTAACCTTTCGAGATCGAAATTGTGCCAAACTTGTTCAGGATTAACTGACTTTGTTTTATCTACAAAAGCCGCGACCGCCTGTAATAAAGACCTGTAAACTCCCCAGCACGATCATCCCACGACTCGAACGAGAACTGACTCGACGGACATTCAACGACATTTCATGAAGAAGACCAAAAATCATCGAGCAGACAGTGGAACTACACGCAAAATACAAAGACTGCGGAATATGGATGCAAGGAAACGAATTGAGTGCAAGCATTACCAAAACCAGCAAAGCATGTGGTATTGGGTGGTGTAAGGTTAAAAACTAAAAAAAAATATATATATATATACGTACGTACATGTACATTATGTATATATATATATTTATATATTAAAAAACATGATTAACTCACTCTTACAGATGCTGTGGCGTAGTCAGCTCTAAGTTGATATTCATCAGGAAGAAGAGCTGGTACCAGAAATCGACGACCCACACATGGCAATGCCAGCTCGCACTTTTGCAGAAGGTCAAGCAGAGCACCACGAAGTGGTGGACCGGCGTCTATACAGCGAAATTTCTTCAACTGGGGTACCAAGGCATCTTGAGATAAGATACCCGCTGCTTTATGAGGGGACCTAAAGTTAAATCTTTTGAATCACTTTAACAGATTTGACGCAATAAAAATCTTAGCTACAGAAAAGCAACTACAACTAAACAGAATACGATGTGGTTAAAAACGCAAGCAGACGATGAGGTAGTATGAAACTGATTACAAAACACACAATACCTCAATGCCACAACAGCTGCCAGATAATCAGCAAGCCATAGTGGATCTACAAAGATGAGTTCCCTCAATGAGGCATCAACAAAGTGAACGATTTCGCCACTATCATGGAGAAATGCACAAGCACCACGAAACTCTATATCGTCCCTGTAAAACTATTAAAGACTTAGGTTTTACAAGTAAGTTAATAACTACTGGTAAAAATACCTGAAAGAGCGTCCAAATCTTGCACTCATTCGTTGTTGCGTACGCTCACGGAATTGTTCAGAAGTCATAATAGCCGAAGTTGAGTCTCGTCGCAATTCCACGTGCAACTCGCGAATTACCTATAACTTTAGCACGTTGCCATGAAATCAAATATCGAAATGCCCTCTCAGAATTAAAATCTCATGCTGCACAAACTACCTTTATCATAGCAACGTAGGCAGATGGAACTTGTTGGTCAAGAGCACGATCTTTCCCTATCCTAACTTCCCAAGATGAGTTGTAAATCACATTCAACAAATACTGAAACTCAAACAGCTTTTAGTTCTTGAAAAGCGTTTAATGCGAAATAGTGAATTCAAAAAACCTTTCGAAATGTTTTTCACCTTTATATCATTCCTCGCCTTACTGTTAATTAGAAGGAGATCCACTACACGAGGAAGACCGTACTTATCGGCATCGACCACCATAAAACGCGATCGAATCTGAGTAAATGATATTTATAGAAGCAGAAAACCTGAAACAAGGTTTCTGACTGACTGAACGTACTTTGTTCTCAACTTCCTCAATAAAGTTCTTTGGGAATTTCGTTGGATTTGAAGATATTTGATCGACATGAGTACCTACCAAAATAACACAAGCATTTGGAGCTCTGGCCTAAAAGAATGCACAACATCAGTCAACCACGATATTACAAAGAAACGAACGTAGAAAGTCTTTGGACTATGTTCCGATTCCGATGGTCATTTGTTCGATCCCGCATGCAGCGCTATGCAATCCCTTCAAGACGGAAATTTGGTATCGGATTTATCTGTGGGGAGAAAAGCGCTAATCAGACCACATCGAATCATAGAATTGGCAAAGTATTCAATGCATGGCACATCTCTAAGGAATAGATTAAGGTTCGTGTTTTTATCCTTCGTATATAGAAATGGCCTATTTCGAACGATCTTGTAGATAAATGTGGAATGATGTGGACCATCCGGACCTTTTTGGGTTGTTGGGAAAACCATGCAATAGCATCTTTAAGACATAATCATATACAGTCACCATACACTATCTATATGGATTTGAATTTCTATCGTATTTTTCATAAAATCGGGAAGCTCCAACTTCACCAATAATATAACTTACATACTTGTGTCATATTAAAGAAATAAACCTTGTCTTATGTCGAAAGAAAAAGGCTACTGCTTACAATGAAAGATGGCCTTGCACTGTTTTTTCTTGTACAAACCACAACTTTTGTTTAGTAAACACGATATCTACACACCTGAATGTTAATAAGCCATCGCTGAACATCGTAAAAAACAATATCTCCATCCGTTACTCTCCAAACAACAATATAGAGCGCCCGACGGGTCAGAAAATAATGATGAGTTGAATGATACTCTCTCTAAACTTGAACATTCTTACAAGATTCTAACAAAAGATGATTTCTTTCAAAAAAAAACCATGATTTTACTTGTCCTGTAAAGTCCCAAGATGAATACATAACTGGACCAAGTGCAGCCTCTCCCCTTTGCTTTTTTGCCTCGAATTGCCACTCGGCGACGCGAATGCTCTCTCTCTGTAAAGAAAACGCCTACGTACAACATTCACTGCTTTAGCACATAACACAATCATATTTATACGTACAAGAACCAGTTGGTCATGGGATTAGGTAGCAAGCGCTGGTTAAACACGGACCAAAAGCGGCCATGTACGTGTGCTAAGACAGGTTGAATTCCTGTGATACTGTGATAGGTACTCCTTCACTGTTGTACTTAATTCATATGCTCGTAGTCATGCTTTCGCGAATGCAGATTGCATCTTACACGTCGAATTAGACAAAAAATTGCCATTGGTGAGTGGAAAGTACATGGGACGTCCTTCGCGACACACTCAATAAACAAGGGTCACGCCCTCTCTGGATGATTCTGAAAAACTGTCCGCCAAAACAGCAAAGCCCTACGACACGATCCAGAGAGCTACCACTGGATACACTGCAAAAAACAATCTACCAACAAATGTGTGCATTATTCGTGTACGCTTGCTCTATTCGATGAACGAATACAGATGATACAAATGAGTTAATAAAGTTCTTGGAACAGAACAGATACCTGTAACACAGACTTCCTTTGAACCGCCTCTGAACGTAGACTTTCCCATAATTGACTTTTTCCAACGCCATCGCCTCCCAGAATCAGAAGTCGAAGTTGATGGTAAGTCTTCGATCTGGAAGAAGTATAAAACCACACAAATCCTACAGTCTAAGAAAAAATTGCATCTTTCTATTTCTCCGAGCCCAAGAAAGCTGCTGAAACATCTTCTTAGTCGAAACAAGCAATGTTATTACACCATTCACTATCCAAGAAACCTCACCCATGACAACGGATAACTGTTACGAATAGAATATGGAACGACGTCGATGCCGCGTTCTACAACAGCTCCTATGAATTGCCCTATGCATTTCAAACATTTCCAACTCTTGTGTGCGTGACGAGAAAGAAATTTCTCACCGTACAATTGTACAACTCTCAGTCTATGATAGTCGACATCGCAGCATAATTACTTCTAGCCAATTCATACAACTATGCTCGTCATACCGATTGCCAATCAAAAAGGATACATTATTAACCTTTTATTTGTTGCCTACAACAATTTTTCGGAGCAGGGTATGATGTGAAATACAACCACAACGATGCTAAGATATAACTCGCATGAAATGCTGAGATATTTGCAAAACTCCGGGCCACAGGTGTATGCAGTGGGGAACGAACACGCGCTGTTGTCCTTACCGGGGAACAGCGCACGTCACCACTACACCATCCGGGTCCTTCGCCTTGCATGTATCTCAGCTAGTTCTATCGATCTTGACGGGTGATTGCTGATGGCAAAAAAGATCGATAGAACTAGCTGAGATACATGCAAGGCGAAGGACCCGGATGGTGTAGTGATGAAGTGCGCTGCTCCCCGGTAAGGACAACAGCGCGTGTTCGTTCCCCACTGCATACACCTGTGGTCCGGAGTTTTGCAAATATCTCAGCATTTCATGCGAGTTATATTTCACAACATACCCTGCCATTAAGAAGAAAAAGGCAGTAAATAAAAGAGTTAAGATGCTAAGATATTCGCAAAGTTGGGACCCTGGGCCAGATCGAACCACGATTACCCTTTCCGGGGGCTCGCGTATTATACGCAGCGCACCACTGAAGCCCTTGCTGTGCATTTCTCTCAGCTAGCTTTCTACATAACGCTGTCATCAGCAATCCATTGTTGAAGCAATTAAAATACTCAACGGTCTTTGCTTTAAGAATGAAAACGTTAAGCTGCCACGCTTGCTGTAATATTAGTGCTCCGGTAGTTCTTACACAAGTCATTCTCTATAGATTCTCATTTCCTATAGATCTGCTGCTAAACGAACCAAGCAGAGGAGAAGAAGGAGCATTAAATGTTGGAAGCATTCTTGTTTACTCGCTCCAAAGATCACTATAAAAACCGCACACTGCGAAAGTCGCGAGTTGTGACGATTATAAACAGTACGTAAAAAGCATAAAGGGATAAAGCATAAATCTCCTGGAGTTGATCAATCTCTGAGGGATGTGCCATGCATTCGACTTCATTCAGCACCGTTTGGAAGTGATTGAATGCATATCTGGCCTTTACAATGACTAACGGTGGCCTACTGATGTATTGAGTCAGTGTTGCAATACTCTCAGACAACAAAGCTGGTAGCAATTTGCCGACCCCGGAGTGATGGAAGGCATGGTGGGTCATGGGCGCGCGGGTCGATTCCACGTGTGTACTGCAGGGCGCCTCTAACCACTGCGCTACACGTGCCATAACGTAAAAACACGTAGCACACGTAAAAAGCATAACGGTTTAAAATGGTGCCAGTGCTACAAATATTTTTGGTTAGATTGTTCCAACAATAACCAAAGGAAGGATTAATGGTGGAAGTTGTTGGTTTCAAAACTATATGTAAGGATTAGTTCCCAGGATCGACTTTCTCTTAACCTCGGCATTGGAATATGAATGTGTCGTTTTCTTGTTCAGCAATCGCGAGGTTTTTAAACAGCATATATTTACTTCCATAAAAACACAATACAATACAACGCTAGCTGACGTTTCGGCAGTATCGCCTTCTTCAGCTGATTTAATTAATGATTAATCAGCTGTTCTAAACTTCCTCAATGGAAGTCACGAAAAAGCGGCTCTGAAGAAGGCGATACCGCCGAAACGTCAGCTAGCGTTGTATTGTATTGTGTTTTTATGGAAGTAAATGTATGCTGTTTAAAAACCTCGCGACTGCTGAACAAGAAAACGACACATTCATATATGTAAGGACTACAAATTGTAAAGCTTGCAGAATTAAATTAGTTGTAATTGTGTGTAAAATATGTGAAAAAGTGCACATGGAAGAAATTACTGATTGAATCGAATTAGTTCAAAGCAATTTCAACCCACTCTTCTAAAATCGTCTTCAGATGAGCAACTATTTCGACGGTCTTGCAATTTTCCGTATTCACCATGGAATCGAGAGGCTCCTTTAGTTGACAACCTTTCAACGAAAGCGACCACAACCTATCAAAATAGACATTTAGGTGAAAGATATATATAGAAGGAAACACAGCACAAGACCATCCAAACAAGAACAAAAAAGGAAAAGCAGGAGCAATCGAAGACGTACTTTGACAGCATTCCAAGTTCAGGAGGTAGCATTTGAATCCGCTTGTTCTTTGCTAGATTCAGAACTGACAAGCTTGTGAGACGGGCAATATCAGCACTGATAGATTTCAATAAGTTACAACTAGCATCCAAAACAGTCAGACCTCGGAACAGTACCTAAATTTCCTAGCTTAAAGAACGATGTTTTTCCGAAAGTTGTTGTGAAACACGAAGAGATATCTCAAGCCACGCAACAACAGTACTTTGTTCTTGACACAGACAGGAACAGATTCCAATTGATTTGAACTGATATTCAACGTCTTCAGCCACTCCAAAGTGTCATGTCGTTTGTGATCACATGCCTCCTCTAGTCGAATACCAATAGGCTGATGTCGCGAGACGGAAAGAGAACGTTGTGATCGTACGGCTGATTTGGATCGGCTGCCTTAGAGAAAATGAGTGATTTCTGTTCTGTAACTGATAAAACGACCGGCTCTAAACCATATGGTCATAGAGTAAAACTCACGATTGTATCTGATCGGGCTATTAGGGCGACGAACTGGTACTGTATTCGAACCAACCGATGGCACTACAGCGTGACAAACCATGTGCAGTGAGGTGGGTCGTTGGAATGATTCCTAGGTATACCACTAAGAGCCTATGAATGTTACTGCTACTTCAGTATTCTCCCTTTAACAGAAACCATTAATCGTGCTACCGAACAAGACCTTCGATACTGCTTTCTCAGTGGAACCTATCGTAATACTACAAAAGATTTGTGCGGAAAACCAATATAACAAAAACAGAAATTAGTTAATAAATTCCAGAGAAATACAACCACAACGTTGCTGAGATATTTGCAAAACTCTGGACCGCAGGTGTCTATGGTGGGGAACGAACGCGCTATTGTCTTTCCGGGGAGTAATGGTGTGGTGGTGAACGCGTTAATGGCGTGGTGGTGAGCGCGTTACTACCCGGAAAGGACAATAGCGCGTTGGTTCGCCACCATGGACACCTGCGGTCCAGAGTTTTGCAAATATCTCAGCAACGTTGTGGTTGTATTTCGCTTAGTAACCTGCCATGAAAATTATAGAAGGCGGAAAACAAAACGCTAAACACTGAAATTCCAGAGAATTTGTTCTTCAGAGTAAAAAAAAGTCGGCAAAGGAGCGTATAGATAGACTTGTTCGTTGGATATTTTACAAAAACATTTTGCAAAGAGCGCACTGCAGATACTGTTTCGTACACCATTCTAAAGCCTACTTACTGTTTCATGATTTCCTAGATAATTCCTTTAACAACATTTAATTTCACTAAAAAAAATGACTAGAATGCTCTCACGACCATGAAATAATGCTGTTTTTGCTCCATGAGTTGTAAAGTGGAGATAATGACGAGAAAACAATTCGAAATCTGATCAAGGCATGGGCTATGAATCGCTTCAAGGTACACAATCTCCAATTGGTTTACAATGTTTCACACCGGAAACATTAGATTTGACTCCGATGAAGATCGTAGACTCCGAAGGCGCTTAACAACAACTATGAGAAGGCGATAATCGGTCCTTCAGAAACCAATCCAGAGATGGTAAATCTCAACGTTAAGCAATTAACAATCGCACACTACTTCAAAGACATTGGAAGGTGAAAGAGTTTGATAAATTCGAGCACATAAATCGATAAAACAATTACTAAAGATGAAAAGCTGTTAAGGAGACTGGAGTTTCCTGTTCGCGGGATGAAGACCGTAGACAACGAACGACAATGACAATGTCCATTGCAGTGGATATACCAATCGCGAGGAGCTTCTAGAAATCTCGTAAATCCTAGCAATCATCAAAAGGAGGTTTCAAGCACTATCTAGCAGTCTACAACCACCTATTAATCAAACGCAACTTTCTGAACACAGCGAAACGACCAAGGCAGAAAAGACCTACAACGTTAATACAATATACGTCATCGTAACATATGTATCTAGTAGAAGGTTGGGGTGGAGTGGAGGCGGGGGTTAATGGTTTGAGCGTGTAGTAGGAAGAACAATTAAAGAAGTACCTCTAGTGGTTGCACAGGGAAAAGTAAAATTAAGAAACAAAATTCCTCCAATTCTTTCGAAAATGGACATAAACTAAGAGAACCATATGAAATCGATGACCCCACTGCAATGTATGCATATGTAAGCCGCCCAGATGAAATGCATGATTTCATTTTTGTTTAGGAAAAAAGAAAACATCAAAACACTAAGTATACTCACCCTTATCAAATTTCCAGAAAAGTCAAGGCTCCTAATATGCGCAGGAATGCATTGAATTGGTGGAAGAGATGTCAGCTGATTTAAACTAATATTTAGGTACAACAAGCGTGGGCAGGTACAAGCGAGACAAAACGGAAATAACTGGAACTGAAATTGTAAGTGTTAATTCTGTAACCAGGGGCTTTGTGAACTTCTTTTCTCTCTCTTCACAATAATCTAACCTTGTTTGCAGAAAGATTCAATGTTATAAGAGTACTAGAGGAAGTCAAAGGGAAATGGGTTGAGAAGCTTTCGTCGATAACCTGAAACACAATTTTTAAAAACGCTTAGTTCCTTCGAAATCCAGGTTTAAAATGCAGCTGACCTTAGACAGATTGATTTCAAACTGCCATATATTTTGGCGAATTAACTGTTTTGTAGTGACATTTTCAGGGTCTTCTATAGGGTCATTCAAAGTGACTGAAAGAAAAACTAATTAGCTTCTAAAATTTCGTTAGAATACGATAGATAAACTCTATAATTGAATTAACTGTAAACCAGTTTCTTAATACTAAACTTTCTGCTGCATCCTGCTCAATTTCGGAGTTTGCTGAGGCAAGATTTAAGTTGTTCAATGACTTATACGAGAAGGTTTCTATGGAATAAACCGATGTCGAAGCAATAACACACTCTTTGGATCAAGATGCAAGTTCTAATATTAGACTCTTTGCCCCTTCAGTCTTACAGTATTTAGGTTTCCAAACAGTATCAAGAAATTCACAATAATCAGATTAAAAGTGTTTAATATTTAAAGGTTCGGACTAGTCCAACAGTTTTTCCACAACTTCACCACTTTCCTTATATTCTTATAGAACAGAGTTCGATCTATCACTTTACGGGCATGGATAAATCTTAAGTGACACCATTGCAATTTGAAATTTTCTTAAGGATTAAATTCTACGTGACGCCATTTTAATTTGAAATTTTCTTAAGGATTAAATTCTGCACGACGCCATTTTAATTTGAAATTTTCACAAAGATTTTAATTGTCAAAAATCTGCCAAGGGAATTCAAACCGCTAAACATTTCGGCGCAAGCATTGCTCGCATAAACCTCAACTATGGATCCGGAGACATTCTGCTGGCCAAAGTCAATTTTGCTGTTCGAAATACGAACTTCGATAGAGGAAATGAAAGTGGAAAGCTGAACCATTGGTGGCTTCCACAAAAGCCGAAACTTCTTAATAGTAGAATTGGAGAGCCTGTAGCAATCGACGGATTCTAATGGCTTTTATAAAAACTGTCCACTGTTAAATTCACTATTAGGTGAAATATGCCTATTTAAAGTTGAAAGTCCAAAGTACTTCGGGGCATGTGCACATTTATATCAACTCGCAATGCTGGAAAAGTGTTAAGGTATATAAAAGGTCCTACCGGCATCTACTTTAACTGGACTGGTGGGTGTGAGAGCTTGTTGAATCCTACGAGATGTTCGACCTGTTCGTGTTGCAGTGTCTACCATAGGAAGGGAGGAAAGATAATTAGAAGAAACATTGAGTTCTTTGAGTGAAGGACACAACCAAATAAATTCTGGCAACTGAGTGAGACAATTATGAGAAATATCGAGTATTGCTAGTTGAGGCAATGAAGATAGAAACTGAAAATTGAGAACGATGATCAAATGTTTTGTTGCCCACACATTTTTGAATCCAGAAAAACGTTTAGTGACCGCTCACTTGAGGCGAAATAAATTTTAGCCGGTTTTGTTTCAGAATTACAGTTTCAATCGACGTTGACGTCACATAAAAACCAGGCGTGTCTATCACAGAAATAAGATTTTCGGCAAGATTGAGAGATCTAAATGGTTAGGAATTAGTTCTGTGGAGACATGGAAAACATCCATCCATTTATCCAATATCGCTCACCGAAGAGACGACATTTGTAATAGAACTGATGGAAAACTCTGAAGTCGATTACACGAAAGATCCACCCGTGTTATAGCAGCCAAGGATAGCCTAAATGAATGAATAAGCAAACGAAATTGTAGGTGAAAATGAAATCACTTTTGCCAGAAAAAAGATACCTCGTTGTACGAAGACGAGGATTAACTTGAAGAGCGGCGGCTATGAACCAGTCCGACTGTAACGTTTCCAATGAAGCGGAACCCCAATTAAGCATCGCAGGTCGTGAAGGACATAACGAAGAAGGCAAAAGATTTTGCCCCACATGGATCTTAACGTAATTAACTGCCACAACATTCACATTGATAATAAAATATAACAATGACACAGGAAAACCTTTGTCCGTTGCCAGCTTTGCATATAACTATCGCAAAAGTTAGAAAATTTATCCTACGTTCTGCCATACTGGGAACCATAGCCGACACATAACGCCCAGGTGGGGTTTAACGGCCATACCGCTTAGGACGATGCCTTGTTTGCAGCTTTTACTGATTTGCTAGTTTTTTACCAATAAGCTATAATTTTGCAGTAACTAAAAGACTCGAGGAGTTTGAACACAGGGTTGTAGGGCAAAACTTCCTCTATCGCTACTTTGGTAGAAATGGTGAATATGGTCCTACCCACTGTATGTTGCTAAGGTGCATCATACAAACACCACTTGAAAGCGCTCTCCAATTTATGCCGTTTCGATATTCTTTTTATGCCCGCACAGTCCATACAACAACTACGATTATAGCAATTAATTATAGCAATTAAAATGAAATAACAGATGACTGTTGCTAAAATTCATTTCTATGTTCTTATGAACTCACCTTGTTGAGTTGATGAGAGGCTTATATCATACTTCGTGTAATTTCCTATGTTTGATGAAATTAAGAATAATTTGGCATTCCAGGCAGCGGCGGAGAAAGTAGGTCGTACTACCAGGGATGTATTACCATTAAGACAAAAAAATCGTCTTAATGCGGTAAAAGATCCACTTTCTCCGCCGCTGCTTAAAGTACCAAATTATTCCCAATTTCATAAAGCATAGGAAATTACACGAAGTACGATATAAGCCTCACATCGGGTCAATCAGCTCGTTAGCACATGTAAATAAACATCAATTATTTACGCCGAGGTTCATAGAGAATCGGTTTCTGGTGTTGCTAAATTACTGGTCAATGAAGTAGTACGGAAAGAGAACTTGTCACATGGTTTAGGTTTAATTTCTAGGACCCGCTCTGACTCAAACCCTAAAGCGAAGAAGAACCATAATCATTTAACAGATCAAGATAGATATTGATCTCCGTCCTAACATAGGAACTATCATGCTCCCGAGTCGGTGCCCGCCAAAATATCCGTGTAGGACAAGTTATTTAAAGATTACAAAAACAAAAGACTGAGCAGCAAAATCAACAGCCGAAAAGATGAGTCGAATGCAACTCACGTTGTCGTCAGTGTGCTAAAGTCATGCGTAAAACAAGAGAAAATGAAATGTTAACAAAACTCATTGAAAAAGATTAATAGGTGAAAAATTAAGTATTAAATTAGGTCTTACCTGTCCAACATCAATGTTCTTTTTATTCACTTTGTACTCCGGATCGGGGAAAACGAGGCGCGTCAAGAATACCCGTACGAGTTTCAAATTATTGTTCTGGAACTATAGAAACGTAAGAAAAAAGACTAACAAAATAGAAGAACTGAAGTCTCATTCGTTTAGAGAACTTTCCCTTTACTAGCGAAACATTTTTATTCCATACGGACCCAACATACCACATTGCATTTAGTTTAAATGGGAAATGTAAGCGTCGCGCATTATTATTCAGAACGAGATTTATGACCGGTAGGGTGATTCCTAAATAGTGTTGCCTCTTTGTGGAAGGTGAATCTGTGTGTGGAACCAATTTTGACACTGCTGTTGGTTCAGAGTCAAGTGGTGAATAAGTATAGTAGTACAGTTAAGAGTTTGTGTGTACCTTCAACAGCTATTCAGTGAAAAAAACGCCAGCCATTCGTTTCTTTTGGAGAGGAGAACTTTCTGTCTCATTCAGCAATAACAAATATGTTGGTAAAGAATGTGATCGAGGTAGGAGAAATATGACCATAAACACTGAGCTGTTCAATAACTAGAGAGTAGTATGCCGCAACAACCTAAAAAGAAACACCTCCAGGCAGGAATTTATTTACTACTCAGTTTACAGTTGGGACTATGACCAAGTCGAAGCACTTCTGCTGTGTAAAGGAACAGGAAAACCATACGTTTCTACAAGGGTGCTACAGGAAATTTCAGTTCCATGTCGGCCAACGAACAGAAAGTGGGGAACGTCGCAAAAAAAAATCCGCAACAAAAAACCAATGTGGAGAAGAAATTTCTAGGCTTACTATGTGGACCCGCACCGAGACTTTGGAAACTGCTACGAGGAACGATGTATGCAACCGCATCGTCCGTTATATGTTGAAGGGAAGTACTGCAGAGTCTAACAGACTAGATTCAAAGTGGCCTCGCTATTTCGAGAACAATTTACCGAAACGAAGCACAAATTTCCCATATATAGCGACCTCGGAACTATAGAGAAAATATTAGGTGGTGAGATTGATCAACCGATATGGTTATAATAAGCAAGAAAGCGCAAAATTCGAAATGACAATTGGCCTAGAAGTGTCTTCAAAAAAAAGGAAGAGAAGAGACAAAAAGGCAAGAAAACGAAAAAAGACAACTGTCTCAATCGAAATCCTGATGACCTACCCAACTGAGAGCTTTTCTGGCTGGTAGTCGCCATAACATGTGTTGGATAAGCTACTAACTGACTAGAATTAGGAGAAGCATCTTCTGTGCTAAACTAAGCTAATAGAAAGAGAATGACTCATATAGAGGTAGGGCAGGCCGCTACGTGCGCCATATAAGGACGTATGCATCCACACCGTCCGTTGTGTGTTAAAAGGAACCACTGCAGAGGAGCTCTAACAGACTAAATCCAATGTGATCTCTAAGACGAAATTCAACAGAACTGTAGACCATATAACGATAAAGCAAGGAAACGCAGAATTCGAAATAAGAATTACTTTAGAACTGTCTTCAAAAAAAAAGAAGAAAACCGAAGAAAAAAACCAAAAACAGAAAAGAAAAGAGAACGAAAAAAGTCAATTGTTTAAGTCGAAATACAGACAATCTACATATTGAGATGGTGACGCAATCATCACAAAGGACCTATCCCAACACACTTACAAATTGAAGTTCTCACATGCGAACATTTCGATATCGTTTTGTGTAGGAGAGAAACTGTCACACACAATTAAAACTTAAAACTAAACCAGTACAACATTTAAAGTGCCTTCACCTTCGCTGCTAATCTCAAGGCTCGATTATCGGTATCAAGGGCCCCTCGATCATGCAGAAAATGAACAATGTGAGTAGCGTCAGAACGAGTTGCCTCCACGAGTGCACCAGATCCTAAGAAGAGGAAAAATTACGAGAAATGTAGTTATTACAAAGTCTAACACCACTACAGCGTGTTCAGTGAAGGCTTTCCAATATTCAAAACTCAGCCTGGACCTTCCTTTTTTTTCATTTTTTTAAAGTTACGACAATGTTCTGATGATCTAATAGTGCCATAACTTGCACTGGCTAAAACAACTTCTGTCGAGCTCGCGTTTTCTAGGCAAAATTGTCTTTCGGATGAAAGGTAAATAGTTTATATTCCTTGTACCTGTTAGAAAGCTGGGAACCATTCAAATTACAGCGGAAATTGATTACACATTCACCAAGAAATCAACGACAGGTTCGAAAATTTTCATCGTGTTATCCATCGTTTTTTCACTTCTATATAAAAGTGAGTTCAACGAACTAAGTGAAAAGCAAATAAACATATCGTACATGTTCTTTCAAAGCCAAATGAACTCACCTTGTAATCTAAGCCTAAAGAACATGAGTGTATAAACAATACCCTCTTTGAAACCTCTTAACTTGTTTACATTTTCCCGTACATATAGTTAGCTACCCACGGATCTCCCTCATATGAGGGATCCCGAGCCGGTTGGTCGCCACGATACGTGGCGAGTCCCCAGGTGGCGGATAGGGGGTTAATCGCGGACCAAATCTGACCTTTGCTTCCCTGAGACGTAGATGGATCAAGGGATAGACTCCTTGTTTTTGCTGCACCGAATTGGCACATACTTTCTTTATTTGCTAGGCGTATTCATGCATACGTGTTTGGGTGCGTTCTCACTTATGCAGATTGTATTCTACGAATCAATTCCGCCAAAAACCTGCAATCAAGTGACAGGGAAGTATATGGTGGCAGGCGGTTAGGAGTCGCCTCCAACAAATAAGCTCGACGTCCACTGTGGGAGAGCCTGGCAAGCTATACGTGTGTATCAAAAATGCTAAACACAGTTTAAAAAAAACGGGCCTCATTCCCCTAACCCCGAAAGAGCCCCAATTTCGCGGCGTTAAGTAGGACGAGGTATTCGGTACAGAGAGGCTGCTGAAATCTCAGGGCCAATGGAAGCTGCCTGGATTACAAAGTACTACTGTGACGATCTGTACTTACAATTCACGTACACTTGCATTCGAGTCCCCGATAGAAGACTTGGGCATGCAAGCAAGAAGGATAAAGCACGACATCATCGGTCTGGCCGAGACAAGACGACACCACCCATTCACCGTCTATGACACCGGAGAAGAACTCTTCTTCGGAACATGCAACAGTAGAGGAGTTGGAGGCGTCAGCGCTCTTGTCAGCACGAGTTTGTCCATGAACTTCGATTCATTGGAACAGCTTACAACCCGAATCGGACATTTACGATTAAAAAGATGTGGATCAATTCCGGCTTTGACCAACATCGTCGTTTATGCGCGGACAACAAACTACGACGAAGAAGAAGTTGGAGCGTTCTATATGGACTTGGCGAGGCTCCACTGGGAAGATCATACATTCTTCAAGTTCACCATTGGAGATTTCAACGCCAAGATTGGACCACGAGGAACGTCTGAAGAACTTCACATTGGGAACCATGGATTACAATTGAACGAACAGGATGAGCGGCTGAGTTTATCATGGCGACCAAGACCATCCATGGTAACTCGAAATTCCGGAAGCCCCATCCTCAACGGATGTGAGAGTCTTCGAATGGATAGTACCATAACGAAATAGACCACAACATAGTAAATAGAAGGTTTTGCCTAACCGATGTCGCTGCTGTCCCAAAATTCCACACGGGATCAGACCGCCGTCTCCTTCGTTCAAGATTCTATTCCTCGCCGAAAGGAGAAAAAGTCGCTAAATTCAAAAACCGAAGTACCAGAACCACTGTAAACTGGGACTTATTCAATTCATTACTCCGCCGCTGGGAAGATGCCGTTGTCAATAACATCGACGAAGAAAACGTTCGGCTCATTCAACATCTTCACGCTAGCGCTATGAAAGCTGAGAGTTCCAAAGTCACCAAGAGACGCCCGTTTCCGAAAACACCCGAGCTAATACGCTAGTGTGGAATCACACAAGCTGCAGGCAACCACGAACTAACATCCGAACTTGCAAAACAATGCAGACAGGCGTTAAAAGAAGATCTTAAAGATAGAAGAGCAGCAGCAGTTGCACTCAAAGCTGCAGAGCCTGAGGATAGCATTCGCAAAGCCCACCGAAGCTTCGCCAATTACAAAACCAAGATGATCGCACTCCGACGCCCAGACGGAACAGTTGCAGCGTCCAGAAAGGCAATGGAGAAAATCATTCACGAATATTGCTCAGATCTCTTCGATAGCCACGTCCACCTTCCATCATGTGAAATAAGGGAGAGTGGATATAGTGCACCACCACTTCTCCCTTCCGAAATCCGACATGCTGTTTCGTCGGTGAAAAATCGAACAGCATCAAGTCGGCAGAGGATAAGATCAGAGCACCTGAAGAACCTTTCGCCAGTCCTCGTAAACACACTGGCTCGGTTCTTCATACGTCACCGGTCAGAATGCAGCATCCTTACTCAGTGGAAGACCAGAAAGACCGTGGTATTGTTCAAGAAAGGTAACGTATACGATATCGCAATCGCTTGCTGTCTGTCGTCTACAAACTTTTCACTCGAGTCATCCTAAACAGGACTGACAACACTGGACGAAGGACAGCCATGTGGGCAAGCAGGGTTTCGAAAAGGATTTAGCACGATGGACCGCATCCACACAATAACAGGACTCTTTGAAGTATTGCGAGAGTACAAAAGACAGCTCTATCTCACTTTTACCGCGACCCTCGAGAACGTCATGCGAACATTGGAATGGGATAATACGCGAGTGAAAATCGGTGGTCGGCAGTTACGCCATCTTCGCTTTGCTGAAGAGATCGTCCTTATAACACCAAACAATAGCGAAACGGAACTATGCTTGACGACTTTGATAAGGCCTGTGGAAAGATTGGTGTTCGACTAAATCTCACAAAAACGATGTTCATGAAGAACGGATTGGTTTCGCATACCCCATTCACTCTCAACGGAACGAATATCTCCGAATGCTCCAGTTATGTCTATGTAGATCGGGATATCAATACAATGAACAACTTAGATCCAGAGCTGAGCAGAAGGAAACGAGCGGCTTGGGGAGCTTTCAGGAGCATCGAGGATGTAGTGAAGAGAATAAAGAACACCCGACTCCGCGACCACCTTTTCGACTCGGCGGTACTTCCTGCCCTAACGTATGCGTCAGAAACTTGGTTGCTGCTTAAGCAGGATGAAAGATCACTCAGTGTTATCGAACGCGCAGTCGAAAGGACGATGCTATGAGTAACCCGTTTCACACAAGCAAGGGATGGGCTCCGAAGCTCCGACCTGCGTCAACGATCAAAAATCAAAGATGCCGTTCTGTACACCAAACAATCGAAGATAAGGTGGGTCGGACACGTAATGCATACGAAAGACAGCCGATAGACAAGAGCCGTTAGTACCTGGATTCCTCGGGATGTCAAACGCAATGCAGGAAGATCACTGAACCCATGGTCTGAGTTGTTCACGAAAACGTAGAAGAAAGATATGATGCTAAACGAGTTCCTAGAGCAGGCAGAACCCACTTGGCTACTCTTGCACGCGACAGGGAAAAATGGAAGATTTACCGGCGCTCGCTCGAGTCGCTCGACGATCAACGGGACTACAGGTGACACAGGTGATTGTTAGCTATCAGAGCTTCACTCATGCCTATTAAACTTCATTCATGCTTTTGCCGACAGTAATATCAGACATGGCATAGTTTATATACCGCTGATTACACATCTCTGAATTAGAATCTTATTCGCCTATTTGAAATCTTTGCCCAGTATACGTTATTGTTCAAACAACTATCTTTATCTTGATGTTTTGCGGTTGCTTAATCCACTTCGGATCACGTCTAATTTCGCATGACACCGGGCCCGCGCCTTATTTTCGTCGCAGACAATGTGAGTTCTAGTAGAGCTATCCCGGAGTTCGAGGTTGAGGCACGACCGACCAGAATTCAACGAAATTTAAATAGAAGACAAAATTCTTAAGTTAAAGTTGAATCCAGACGCCTTGGTGAATGATAGATACGGGCCAACGAACAGAGTGAAAGAAATGTTAAGATCCGAACAGAGTACAAAGCCAGGTCATAGCAATAAATAAAGAAAAACAAATAGCCATTACAAAATCTCCACCAATATATGGATAATTAGTAGAAAATAAACGGTGAGAGATTGAAAGCAGCTGATTCTCAGGCAGTTGAAATTTGGTTTTGAGTTGTTCTCTTTCTGCTAAGATTGTGGCAGAAATAAAAGAGATTGGAAAAGTCACAAGGCGAAATTGTAGAGGTTAAAGATTGTAGAGCAAATCAACCTCATATCAAAAGAATCAACCTGAAAAAGTTGTTATCCGACAACACATTGGTGAAAGCCAGGTTTCTTTGCAGACACTTTTGATGTCGAGTTTGAAATTATGCTAAAATTCAAAAGACCAACTTTCTACAAACATGGGCATAAGTAGTTGGTATATTTATTTATAAAGGATAAAGGATAAAGTTCTCGGCGTTGATCAATACCTGATGGATGTGCCTTGTTTTCGACTTCAATACGTATCGTTGGAAGTGATTGAATGCATATCTGGCCTTTACAATGACTCGCCGTGGCCTGCCGATGTATCGAGCCAGTGCTGCTATCCTCTCAGAAAAGTTTGGTACCAATTTGTAGACCCCGAGGGATGGAAGGCTTGGTGAGTCATGGGCGCTGGGATCGGTTCGTGTGTGCAGCAGTAGCGCCTCCACCCACAGCTCCATACGCACCCAACAAAGATTTATTTATATGACTCTATAAACTGGTCTTTTTGAGCAGATGCGAGAATGGTATAGGTTTTCGTTGTTGTTGTCGCTGTTGGTGG
This sequence comes from Angiostrongylus costaricensis, assembly GCA_900624975.1. Lineage (NCBI taxonomy): Eukaryota > Metazoa > Nematoda > Chromadorea > Rhabditida > Metastrongylidae > Angiostrongylus > Angiostrongylus costaricensis. The sequence continues at coordinate 111,387 of UYYA01003933.1, forward strand.
TATTGTTGATCAATGGCTGACGTTTCGGCGATTGGGAAAGTGGGAAAAATAGTGGTTACGAGTGGGGAAAAAAGGAGACCCACACGTAACATCACGACACCGAGCAAGGCGAAATGGCCGAAGCTTCAGCCATCGATCAACAATACTACCAACAACGATAACGACAAAGAAAACCTATACCGATCTCGCGTCGGCTCAAAAAGATCAGTTCACAAGATCATAAAAATAAATATGCTAAAATCGCACCTGCAAAAAACTCCTCAATGATTTGCTGTCCTATCGCGGCAAAAATATACTGTTTCGTACTCTCAACAACACTTCCTGACTATATTCACTAAGGACAATCTTTTGCCCAAATAAACGGTCGAAAACGGAATAAGACCTATACGACTCAGCCCTAATAGTGTGCGCCGAAATGTTTGATGAGTCATCGTACTCATGGCGTCATCGATATATTATTTTGCACCTACCTTCATATATCGCCATGGAAGGCGCCATTCCGGTGCCAAAAAATCATGTGTCCACAAAATGTTCATATAATGTGTAAAAAATAGTGGGCACAAATTCTAAAGCAAATTTCTTCAGCATAACATTTGCAATATTTGTGGAAGGTTGTGAAAATAAAACCAGTAACGAGGACACACTGTGGAAATCAATTGATGAACGGCGCGTATACACCCCTAATTAATGATTTACCACGTTTGAACATGATTTGGACAGAAGAGCAAAAAAAAACAACTGACTATATAAAATTTTCAAATTAGAACACAGAAGTCCGGAAAGCCACTTACTCACCAACACACCGAGCTTCGTCGCATATCTCGGAGTCCAAGACTGCCAAGGGTAAATTCACATCCGCACCAGCATTCAGCAGCATGCTTTAAAGAAAAATTAAGGCATAAAGCCGAATGAACTAAGGCGAATACCATATCTAACCGTGGGAAAACCTAAAATGAGCGCAGTACCTCGAAAATCTAATTCAATTAAAATCTTTGCTTTACTTCCCCAATGACGAGGTTGTACACAAGTAGCTGTGGAGCAACCTTATCGTAACGCGATAATTTATAAGTAACCATAATCACGTACTTAAGAATAGGAAGGGATTGGTTGAAGGCAGCGACCATCAACGGTGTTCTGCCACGACTGCAATACACATCAAGCTGGAAAGGACATCGCGTTTCACCATCAGAGAACACGCATTGAAACTGAAAGAAAAAAATCTATTGGTTTCGAATCACCTAACCATTAACAAGGAAAACTCCTTGAAAGAGTACTTTATATAGCTGAAATTACTTGGATATTTGGACAGCCTTTCCTCACTGGTTGTGCAGACCCTAGCATAATCTCTATTTTTTAGGAGTTTTGCCGGTTTAGCCACTGTGTTTCTCTGGAGTACCGAGGTCGGCTTGGCCAAAGTTTGCCCCAGGTGGTCACCATCACAGGCAGTCACCGCCCTTATGGATCAGAGAGATTTGCCACCATGCGACTTCGATACCAGGACGGTGGTGGATCCAGGTATTAGTTTACTCTTAGCTACACTTCCTGATGGAAACGTCGGACTCTTTGTCAGCTTGGGAGGCACCCTGCCGGGGGATTAATCTCCCGCTATACACCGCAGTCCGACAGCCACGCAGGAACACCTCCCAGCCACGATGAGGGGGTAAACCGTTGGGAGGATGAACGAAATTACTGACCGCTAACATATATTGTAACACGTCCACGTGGCTCTTAGCTACAGCTCGATATAAGGCCGTCCTACATTCACAGTCGCCGTGATTCACATCAATAGCAGAACGATATGGTGGATAAGACAACATATCGATGTCTTTCATGAGTTGGTCTGGATATTGAAATTCGAGAAGGCTAAAATTACACATAAACACACTCTCCAAAAAACCAAAACAAAAACAGAACAAAGACCAGTTGTAAAAAATGAATTTCTGACAGTAAGACATTTTGTTACTACATTCAGGAAGCATAAATAAAGATTTCGATATATTAATGAGTGAAACGTTATGGAACTTTCTATTAATAAGACAAAGACTCCCAGATCTTCCACCTTCAATAAACAGCCTATCGCAAAAATAATCTCTACCGTTTATTTACACATATATCCATACGTACGTGTATATATGTATAAACATGTATATGTGTATACGTGTTATACACACGCATATATATGTATACATGCATACATTGATGACAATGATATTGTTCAATACGCACAAGTCTCTGGTTCGATCCCTACCCAGGTAAAGCAGACATCAAAGATATTGTTCGAAATCAATCACTATTTTTACGGCAACCTAACACGAATAAATTTTGGGAAAGACAAAATGAGAAACAATGTAGAAGAAGAAAAATTGTTTGAACATGACATCAACTGCGAAAGCAAATAAGTTATCTGGTAAAAAGTATCTTGTTAAAAAAGTGGACAACAGAAATTATGGATAACAAAATTTCTCATAACAAAACAAAAATGTACCACTTCACAATCTCAGTAGATCCACTCTCAGCAGCCCAGTGAAGGCACGAACACCCATCATAGTTCGAATTAGCAATCAAGGAAGGGAAAGCCTGAAAATTAGGCTGTTCCAAGTGGATGCCGGAAATTGGAAGAAAATAAAGTCTGAATGGAACTGAATGGAAGACAAGGGAACCTCCAGCATAATCCGCAATAATTCTACATTTTGCGAAGATACAGCGGCATGCAACACTGTGTCCTTTGTGATTGGATTCACCAACACATGCTCGTTATCGGGGTGAAGAAGATGTTTAACTATCTCGACTTGCCCATTAGTGCAGGAGCTAGAACCAAACCCAATTAAGATGCTTTCGGAGGAACTTGCCAAGTAGTAACAATATGACCACACAAAGCAATCGAAAAAATAACATAGTACTGATCTCACATGAACATCGCAGTATCGCAATCTGGAGTACGACCATTGAGAAGAACGTATCGATCTTTGATAGAAAAGCTGGCAAGTATCCGATCTACACTATCGACATCTCCTTCCGAGCACGCACATATGAGTTGAGTGTGAGCTTCATTCAATTTATCACTTCTTAGCTCTAAAAACCTATAAGGATGGTTAAGAAATATTACGGGTTCGATATATTTTAGAGGTGCTCTATACCTTCTTCAACAAATGTGATTTACCAATGCTGACTATGCGCAAAGTATGGAACACAGCCAAATACTGTATAATCACTAGTAAGTTAATAATCCAATGAATATAAACATTAAATTTGACCCATGTTACAGTAGCGGCAAGGCAATCAATATAGCTCTGCATTCTAGAACGGAGGATTTATCACATGGCAGGGTTTCCCAGGTCGAGAAGGAGTCCGGTGTTTCTATCAGGAAGCCTAGCTAAGAGTAAACCAATACCAGGATCCACCGCAGTCCTGGTATCAAACTCGGATGGTTACAAACCTCCCTCTGATCCACAAGGGCGTGGACTACCTATAGTGGTGGCGACCCGGGGCAGACTTTGGCCAGGCTGTCCTCGGGACTCCAGGGAACCACAACAGCTAAGTCTGCAAATCCTCGAAAAATGGAAATTATGCTGGGAGCCGCACAACCATTGAAAAGGGGCCATCTAAGTGTCCAAGTAGGTACAATGAAGTAAACGGAAAAGGTCTGTCAAACAGAACACTTGAACAAAAGTTACATTTTTATGCACAAACTCACGAATGCTCTCTATGATGGCAGCCGCTACATCGTCATGTCCTGCAATATGAGCTGATTCCAGAGCACAGTGTCCAAATGAATCCCGACATTCAGCATCAGCACCGGCAACGAGAAGTTGTTGGACCGCCAGAACTTCGCCAGCCTCTGCAGCTAGATGGAGTGCCGTCTTTCCCGCACCATTAGTCGAATTCAGGCTATCTGGCAAGATGAAAATGCAGAAAGTATCGAAGGAAAGGAATAAAGGGAACGACAACAGTGTTCTCGTAATACTTGTGGTAATACGATGTTACACTAAGAGAATGGGCAAATTTTCAAAAAACATGGAAAATGTGAAGAGGGCAAAAATTCAAAGCATCCATTTTGGCAAAGCAAACACTGAAGCAAAGACGACAGAATGACTGCGGAAAAGTGGAAGTTGACAAAGGGAATAAACGGAGTGAAGAGTTACTCACTATGGTTGAGTGCAAGCAGTGTTTTTAAGCTATCTACTCTGCCATTGTGAGCAGCGAGCATAAGGAGAGTACGACCATGTTGGTCAACCTTCACTAAACTCCATGGATTCTCTCGAATCAAATCACTGATCAGTTCCAAGTTTTCAAACAGGACTGCCTGGAAATCGTAAAATATAACAGAGAAATAAAGGACTCTACATAGAGAACCGGATACTGCAAACAAGAGTTAGGCCACCGCAAAAAGCAATGCGTACTCGCAAAAGAGTCTGCAGTCAGCAAAAGAAAAAAAGCACAATGAACCACAAAGCGAACCGCACCTGTCTGACTAGCTGCATTGTGTCGGACTCATCGACCTCGAGGGGAGCATTATCGCTCCCCGACATCTGAAATCGAAATCGCCCATACTCAAAAACATTTGAACAAGAATTCAAGAGGTCACAGATCATTTCATAAAGGCAAAAAAAACGGAGGCCAATGTCCACATCGTAAAACCTTTACTGCTTGAAAAACCTATAGGAAACAATAGACATTGAGCTCTGCCAATCATTGTTGGTTTTAAAAGTTCCCTGGATCGACTTTCTATTAACCTCGGCATTGGATCATAAATTCCTTGTTCAATCGCGAGGTTGTTAAACAGCATACGTTTGCTCCCATGCAATAACACACATACAATACAACCGTAGCTGACGTTTCAGCAGAATCGCCTTCTTCATAGCCTGGAAGGTACACTAGGGAGTTGATCTTACTGTTTGCGTCAGAGCAGTTCTTTACAGAAACACCGGCTGCATGTCTAAGATAGCCTTCGATTCACTTCCGTGCTATAAACCTGTTATCACATCGTTGCTGGGAACGAGAAAGAGAACAAAGAACTTTTTCTTTCCAACCGGCACCTGTTGCACCTACTAAGACCAAAGAATACGAGTTTTAGAAACTGAAACGAAAGTGAGAGCAGAATGAAAGCATTCTGTGTCTGTGAAGGGTCGTCTTATGAGAAATTTTAAGTCAAAAACTTTTCTCAAGCCATGACTTTCGATGTAAATATGCTAAAGCCTACACGATTTCGTATTCCAGCAGTAAACGAACAAAACTACGCTAATAACAGAACGGTACAAAAAAAAATCATAAAATGAAATCAAAGAACGAAACAGAAAAACAGCACCGCAAAAAAGTCGGGTTAAATCCCCAGCCACAAAAAAACGGAATGGGAAAGTGCAATAGAAATTCCGAAACGTTTGTCTGGATACTACACGGAGTACAATAACTGGGATTTGAAAAGTACCCGATTTTTTTCCATTCGAAAAACAAAAGCACCACCATATTCATGCCTCGTATTCAGCACTAGACAGACGAAAGTGAAATAAATGAATCGCCCGTCTGACGCGTCGGATTGACCTGCCCGGATCGATAGCGCGCCATTGCTAGTGGCCACAGAGCGCACTCCGACACTCGCCACGAAGTCGAGTTCCTCGTCGCACTCGCCACGACGCCCACGGAAATCACATGGTGGCCAGGATATGGTTGTGGATACGAATTGAACGCTCCGAATGGAAAACTATGGCTCTGATCACTGCAACTTGTATCTGTATGGCTGTTTTTGTCTGCAGTATAAAAGAATTGTCCACGTATTTCCCTTATAGCGGGATGCCATGCCGGTTAGTTACGAGGCAATGTGGCAAGAGGAGCATGTGGTGGTAATCGCTGACAAAAGCGACCCTATGTTTCCCTGAGACCAGGTGAATCCACGAGACGGAGTCTCTGTTTGTGCGCCAATTTGACGTAAACCTTCTGGGTTTACCGAGGACATAGTCATACATTCGTCTGTGGGTATATTCTCGTTTATGCGGATTGTATAATAGGAGTCAGTTCGACCAAAAGTCCGTATTCGAATAACTGGCAATTATATCGGAGGCGGCTAGGGGTCGCATCCAACAACCCCTGTGTACTCTGGGAGAGACTTGCAAACTACCCGTGAGTATACACACCCCACACGTTCAGACTTCAGCAAGCTATATGCGGAAACCAAACGGTAAACAGTGAAATAAACGGGCCTCATTCCTCTGATCCCGAAAGAGCCTCCAATACGGCAGCGTTACCTAGTGCGAGTAAGAAGCTGCTCTAACCTCAAGGTGCTCCAGGCTGCTTAAATTGCACAGGACTGAAGTGACGATTTGTACCTACAGTGCACGCCCACCTGCATCTGAGTCTTCGACAGCGAACCTGATTTTGCAGGCAAGAAGGATGAGGTACGACGTCATCGGGCTGGTTGACATGAGAACACACCACCCATTCAACACTGTCTATGACATCGAAGAACAACTGTTGCTCGGAACATGCGACAGCATAGGAGTCAGCAGCGGCGGCGTTCTTGTCAATGCGAGTTCCGTCATGAACTTCAATTCATTCGAACAAACAACAACTCGAACCAGACATTTACGGTTGAAGAGATGCGGATCAATACCGGCTTGAACAGTCCTCATCGTCTACGTACATACATCAACCTATCTCACAGACGACGTCTAACCGTTCTATATGGACGCAGACAAGGTCTACAGAAAACAGCACGCATTCCCTAAGGTCATCATTGGAGAATTTAACGCTAAGACTGGGCCCAGAAGAACATCAAATAGGGACCCATGGAGTAGAATAGAAGACCGGGGTGAACGGCTGAGTTTATCACGGCGACCAAGATCATTCATGGTAATTCGTAATTCCAGAAGCCCCACCCTCAACACTGGACTTGGGAGTTTTCCTGTGGAGAGAACCACAGCGAAATAGACCAAATCATAGTAAATTGAATGTTTTGTCTAACCGATATCGCTGTGGTCCCAAATTCTACACGGGATCAGACCATTGCCTCATTCGTGCAATATTTCATTTCTCGCGCGGAGGAGAAAAAGGCGGTAAATTCAAAAAACGAAGCCCCCAAAGTCACCATAAACTGTGACTTACTGAATTCATTAGTCGGCTATTGGGAATATGCCGTTGTCGATAACATCGACGACGAATACGATCGGCTCATTCAACATCTTCACATTAGCGCTGTGAAAGGTGAGAGTTTGAAAGTCGCCAAGAGACGTCTGTCTCCACTCGAGCTAATACGCCAGCGTGAATCCCACGAGCTACAGGCAACGGCGAACTAACGTTCTTGCAAAAGAGTGAAGACAGGCGATAAAAGAAGATCTTAAAGGGAGAAGAGCAGCAGTTACACCCAAAGCTGCGGAGCCTGAGGATAGCATTCGCAAAGCCCACCGAGGGTTCGCCAATTACAAAACCAAGATGATCGCACTCCGGCGCCCAGACGGAACAGTTGCAGCGTCTAGAAAGGCAATGGAGAAAATCATTCACGAATATTACTCAGATCTCTTCGATAGCCACGTCCACCTTCCATCATGTGAAATAAAGGAGGGTGGATATGGTGCACCACCAGTTCTCCCTTCCGAAATCCGACATGCTGTTTCGTCGGTGAAAAATCGAACAGCATCAAGTCGGCAGAGGATAAGATCAGAGCACCTGAAGAACCTTTCGCCAGTCCTCGTAAACACACTGGCTCGGTTCTGGACCATATCCACACGATAACAAGGCTCATTGTAGTATCGCGAGAGTACTGAGGACCACTCTGTCTCACTTTCATCGATTTGAAGAAGACCTTTGACTCAATTGAGATAGAAGCAGTCACGGAAGCTCTGCACGGCTAGGGCGTCCCTACTCAGGATAGAAAGATTCTTCGTGAGGTTTATAAAAACTTTATAACCGAAATATCGCCATCCCACACCGATATTAACAGTGACATCAAAAGAATGGTTAATCAAGGCTATACTATACTACCTCGCCAAAACTATTCACTTTCACACTCCAGAACATCATGCGATTATTGAAATGGGACAACATGGGAGTGAAAATTGATGGTCGGCAATTGCACTATTGTCGCTTTGCTGATGACTTCGTTTTTATAACACCAAGCATTAGCCATGCAGAACGAATGGTTGTCGGTTTCAATAAAGCTTGTGGAAAGACTGCTCTTGAAATGGATCTGAAAAAAGATGTTCATGAAGAACGGATTGATTTCGCATGCTCCATTCACGCTCAACGAAACGAATACGTCGGAGTGTTTCAGCTACATGTCACTAGTTCAGGAAATCAACGTAACAAACTAGCTCCAGAGTTGAATAGGAGGATAAGAAGGATAACAACGGCTCGAGGAGCTTTCAGGAGCATCGAGGACGTAGTAAAGAAAACAAATAACACCCGAATCTGTGCCTACCTTTTCGACCTCGCGATTATTCCTGTCTTAACGTATGAGTCACAAACCTGATGGCTACGAAAAATGGATGAAAGATGACTCGGCGTTTTAGAACTTCTATACGCCAAAGTGTCGATGATAAGGTGGGGCGGAGATGCAATATGTATAAACGATAACTGTTGGACAACAGGCATTAGTGATTGGATTCCCCGAAACGTCAAACGTGCTGCAGGAAGGCCCCTGACCCGTAGTTCTGAGTTCTTCATCAAAAGCCTAGCAGGAAGATGTGCTCAGCGATTCCTTAAAGCGAGCAAAATTCACTGGGCTACTCTTGCGCGCGACAAGGAGAAATAGATGATTTACTGTCACTCAATGGTAAACGGGACCCCAAGTGGTACAGATGATAGAGGCGTTGTATCTATGTGTGTACGGGTACATCGTAAACTACAAATTGCGCACTAAATGTTTTCCGGAACAATACTCAACACCTTAGTCATATGTACACAAATTGTTGAGCTTACATATATCACCAATAAATCCTCCATCTTTCCCTGTCGCATGGAGGAGTAGCCTAGTGGGATCTGCTCGCTCTAGGGACTCGTTGAGCATCATATCTTTCTTCTAGGCTTTTCGTGAAGAACTCTAACCATCCGGTCGATGGTCTTCCCGCAGTACGTTTAACATCGCGAGGAATTTAGTCACTAACGGCTCTTGTCCATCATCAATGTCCATGTCCGTCATTCATACGCATTACGTGTTTGGCCCACCTTAGCTTCAACTGTTTGGCGTACAGAACGGTGTCTTTGATTTATGACTGTTGACGCAGGTCGAAGCTTCGGATCCCTTCCCTTACTTGCGTAACACGGAATACTCCTAGCATCGTTCTCTCGACTGCACGTTCTTCAAAGCTGAGCGAGCTTTCATCTTGCTTACGCAGCGACCAGGTTTCTGACGCATACGTTAAGACAGGAAATACCGTTGAGTCGAAAAGGTGGGGACGGAGTCGGGTGTTCTTTGCTCTCTTCACTACATCCTCGACACTCTTGAAAGCTCCCCTAGCCGCTTGTTTTCTTCTGCTCAGCTCTGGAGCTACGTCGTTCATCATATTGATTGACCGACCTAGATAGATATAACTGGATATTTTATTCGGAGATATTCGTTCTGTTGAGAGTGAATGGGGTATACGAAACCAATGCGTACCTCATGAACATCGTTTCTGTGAGATTTAGTCGGAGACCAATTTTTCCACACGTTTTATCAAAGTCGTCAAGCATAGTTCCGCTTCGCTAATGTTTGGTGTTATAAGGACGATGTCTTCAGCAAAGCGAAGATGGTGTAACTGCCGACCACCGATTTTCACTCGCATATTATCCCATTCCAATGATCGCATAAAGTTCTCGAGGGTCGCGGTAAAAGTGAGATAGAGCTGTCTTTTGTACTCTCGCAATACTTCAGAGTCCTGTTATTGTGTGGATGCAGTCCATCGTACTAAATCGTTCTCGAAACCGTCCTTGCCCACATGGCTGTCCTTCGTCCAGTGTTGTCGGTCCTGTTTAGGATGACTCGAGTGAAAAGTTTGTAGACGACAGACAGCAAGCCGATTGTGCGATTGTTGCAGATATCGTGGAGGTCACCCTTCTTGAACATTAGCACGATCCTGCTGGTCTTCCATTGAGTTGGCTTCTTGCATTCAGATAGGTAAGGTGTGAAGAACCGAGTCAGTGTGTTTACGAGGACTGGCGGAAGGTTTTTCAGGTGTTCTGATTTTATCCTGTCCGGACCTGGCGCCGTTCGATTTTTCACCGACGAAACAGTATGTCGGATTTCGGAAGGGAGAAGCGGTGGTACACCATATCCACCCTCCTTTATTTCTCATGATGAAAGGTGGACGTGGTTATCGATAAGATCTGAGTAGTGCTTGTGAATGACTTTTTCCATTGCCTTTCTGGACGCTGCAACTGTTCCGTCTGGGCGCCGGAGTGCAATCATCTTGGTCTTGTAATTGGCGAAGCATCGGCGAGCTTTGCCAATGCCTTTCCCAGCCTCTGCAGCTTCGAGCATTAGTGCTCCTCTTCTCTCTTTGTAGTTTTCTTTCATCGCCTGCCTGCACTGTTTTACAAGTTCGGACGTTAGATCGCGGTTGCCTGCAGCTCGTGCGATTCCACACTGGCGTATCAGTTCGAGAGTTTCTGGAGACAGACGTCTCTTGGTGACTTTCGAACTCTTAGCTTTCATAGTGCTAACGTGAAGATGTTGAATGAGCCGACCATTTTAGTCCTCAGTGTTATCAGAACGGATCTTCCCAACAGCCGACTGATGAGTTGAGTAAATGCAGTTTATGGTGGTTTTGCGATTTCGTTTTCTGAATTTAGCGCTTTTTCCTCTTTCTCCGAAAAATGGAATCTTGCACAAAGGAGGCGGCAGTGTGACCCCTTGTAGAATTTTGGGACAAAAGCTTACATAAGGTTGTTGAATTAGTTTTATTCGGCTAACGTTTTGACGTCTTCGCTTTCATCAGAACCGATGAACCAAGTCGATAGTGCAAAGTTGTTCATCTTCTCGATGTAACGTTTTCGTAATCGCGCCGAGGCAGATCTTCTTCAGTGGAACACGGCACGACTGAGGCATGCTCACCTGTAAGTGCTCGTTTATACAGTGCGGTTGTTGCTGATGTGACCACACTACTACCCGTTGATAATGTGGTAATAATTTGTTTTTCAACGGGTCCATCGTGCATCAGTCAGTATTAGGTTAGCTAGCAAAAAACGATTAGCAAAAGAATTTCCAAATTATTCAACATGTTGAAAATTGTTTTGCTATTCACTGTGTACCAACTAACATCAGTCAGAGTTGTGATAATACTTGGATGGCCAGCCTTCGTTGGTTGTGCAGGCCCCAACATAATTTCCATCCGTTTATTCCTCGCTCAATCGTCGTTCATGGTGGAAGTCCATGTGTGGTTCGAACAAGATGACGCCCGCGAGTCCCACTCCGAATTCGTAAGAGAGCTTCCATCTGCGAATGCATATGTTTTACGCTAGCCACGAACACGTCCGCTGATCGTTTGAGTGCTCTTCGAAGAGGAAGATTAAATTATCTTGTATTCCATTTCTCTTCCCTCATCTGTCGTCTGTTCTTTTTATTATGTAACCGCCTCATTTGTGCTTGGCTATCGATATATATTCTCCTCAATTCCGAAGAAGAAATAGTTTCGAAGATCTGAGCAGAGCATTCGGGCTAGATGTTGTGAAAGCCGGCTAAACTTCAGAAGAAATAGCTCAAATTCTGCATGTGTTTTGCAGTGTTCTTGATGCGGCTAAAGTATTAGTCTTCGTTTCTGCTGCATAACGTTGAATTGAAAAGATGAGCGCAAAGTTTTGGGTCTGCTAGTTAAGCGGTGGCTTCTTCGAATGGCCCGAATGCGACCCATGCTGTTCTCCTCCCTCTGTCTAAATCCTCCTTCAAGTTATTTTCCATGTTCATTGAACGTCCAAGGTACACGTACTCAGAGATTTCTGTAATCAGAGAACCATCCACTTTCAATTGTTCACCTTCGCACCATAGATTCTTCATGAACTATGTCTTCGAACTTGACATTTGACAAGTGAACTGCCCGCCCTCACTCGTGCGGGCCCCAGCACAATCACCATTTTCACCGTTCTTCGGTAAGATGTATGAGTGTTCGCGGGTCCTCCACTGGTCTGAGAGTTTTTCTTTTTGAAGATAAGATGTCGCGCCAGTAGTAAGAAGTTCATGTAATTTGTGGCCACCAGCTCTGAGGAAATCGGTGGTGGTATTATCACGTGTGAAGCAGTGGCGCTCTTCATGCTTTCTATGGCAACTACAGCTTCAGAGCGCAAAGTTCTCGAAAAAACGAACTCTCACGGAAGAGTAGCACAGCGGATAGGAGTCCTATAAGACATTTTTCATTTTAATTCCGTTCTCCTATTCCGTATTGCCCTATCCCGTAATCGTTTTCGTAGGTCCTTCCCAATTTAGCACCAAAGTCTCCGACAACGAATTTATAAGACTTCTGCTTGCGGATTGCTTCCTACAGGATCTTCCTGCGGATTGACTGGTTACAGAATTCGTCAAGCTTACTCTCATCAGCTGTACAACATGACGAGTGACAGTTGACGACACCGATTTTCTTTTGACGCGCAACTTGAAGAGGTAGAATGGTCAGACGCGGTGATAGGATTCCGTATGAGGTGACTAGATGAGAAATAAATGGGTATACGACAAAGCCAACGCCTTTGACATTTCGTGACGGGAATTTCCCTCCACGAATGGCATTGGTTCCATCTTCTAATTGGCAAACGTCGAATTTTCTTCTTTTTGTCCTTTGTAGAGTGATCATATGAAATTTTATGCAAACCGCAGCCTTAAGAAGAGCGTAAAGGTCGGAGCCTAAAGAGAGTGTTCTGGCGTAACAGATGCACAGCAAGAAGCAGTCTCCATTGGGTGTCGTGGGCCCGCTCGTTTTGTCCGTTCGCAGTGACTCCCTATGCCAACGTCTGACTCTTTCTCAGCTTGGGAGGCCTTGCGTCGGGAAACCCTCCGCTGTACATCGCAGTCCGACACACTGGAACACCTTGCAGCCACGATGTGGTGGTAAACGGTTAGGATGGGTTGCGATGACTAGACTTCTTGGTTGTTTTTAAAGACAAACTGTGTTCAAGCACACCGATCGACGTGTTTCCTTTAAGAATCCAGCCACTCTGACGATATCTCGTCAATGATTTGATGATTAAATGATCTCAGATTTTTTCATAGCAAGAAGCCTTCCCGAAGGCCACGAACTTCGTTGCTTAAGTGAAGTAGAAGCGTTTCCATTGTTTCTTGTCGAGTCGCAACAGTCTGTATGACATTCGCTGTCTTCAGTTGCAACAATCTCCTGCTTTCGAAGTAAACTCCAAAGAAGATTTCGTAAATTATTAAGTGTAGAGAACAACATTCCATGGATTACGTCACCTGCAACAACTGTATTGAATAGCCCGTCGTTTAATTACACGAATTTCAGAAAAGGAGTTCTGTGCGCCAAGTAAACTATTGGAAGTGACTTAGATCATATAGAGATCATACAGGCGACAATGTTCTCTTGCACGATTCCTATAGAAGTCACGTAATCGCGAATGTATTAGAACAGTGTGTAGCGTTGTGCGAGGAACGCTAATGATTATGCGAGTAAAAGGTTAAAAGGATAAAGCTCTCGGCGTAGATAAATCCCTAGGGAATGTACCACACATTCGACTTTATCAAACATTGTTAGAGGTGATCGAATGCATATCTGACCTAGAAAATGACTCACAGTGGCCAATCGACGCATCGAGTTAATGCTGCCATCTTCTCAGACAGGTATGGTACCAATTTGTCGACACCGGAGGGATCGAAGGCCTTGTAAGTTTGCAGCATGGAATCGAACTCATGTGTATTGAACAGCACGTCTAGCCACTGCGCTTTTCGTACTCAAAATAGAGAATGTTGCAAAAACGAAAAAGGAAAATGTCCTGTAATTACATGATACCTCAATAAGGAAAGCGATTTTCAATAGGTGTCTAACTAGAAGAAGTGACGGTTTGCCTTCCAGCTGTCAGTTGTGAAAGTTTGATCTCTAGTCATAAACGTGCTATATAAAGGACGAAATACTTCCGTATACAAAGAGAATATGACATATAAGGCGACGGCAAAAATTAGCACACGCATTTATAACAACAGAGACCGTTGTCGACGTTTTAACGCACAACGCACGACGCTGGAATCTGCATGATTGCCGTGTAGGACGGCGCCTATTCACAGCGGCTGCACAAACAGTGACACTCGACCGGATTGAAACATGCAAATAGCGAAGAATGCCGATTTTTCAACTGTGAACAACTATTTTTGGCAGCTAGAAAATTTGAGAGACGTGGATGCTAACCCCTACACCAACGAGGAGAACTTGAGAGGGCGCGTGTAGCAAAGTTGTTAGGAGGCGTCATGCAATATACAGTGGATCGGAGCTCCGACCCCCATGCTCACCGAGCCTTCCATGTCTCCGGGCTTGGCAAATTGGTACCCGATATATGTGGGAGGACAGCATCACTGGCTCGATATAAGGGCAGGCTTTCGCAAGCCAATGTATAGGCTAGATATGCATTCAGTCACTTCTGTTGATGCTCGGTGATGTCGAATGCAAGACGCACCCTTCAGAAATAAATCAGCCCTGGGAGTTTTATCCGTTACTTCTTCTTTTAAAAAACTTGGAAGGTGAGAACACCGCAAAATTATAGAAAAATGGTCCCTTTATCGATCTCAATCTACATATATGCGTACGTTTTATTTCTGTCGGCGTTGATCAATCTTTGAGGGATGCGCCATGCATTCGACTGCATTAAGCATCGTTAGAAGTGATCGAATACATATATTCCCTTTACAATGACTCACCATGGCCTACCGACATATCTAGTCAGTGCTGCTATCTTCTCAGACAGGTTTGATTCCAATCGACCCACCCCAGAAATATGGAAAGCTTGGTGAGTCTAGGATGCAGGATTGTGCCACATATATATACATATATATTCATACATATACCTCGAAAACACCTACGGTTCCGAATTTTCCTCATAGCTCAGCATCCCTTTGGTTGTATTTCACATAATGCACTGCCATAAAAAAGAATAACTAGTAAACGATTGTTAAAATTTAAAAACTAAATTTTTAGTTGATATTTCTAGGTAGGAACTGAAAGATCCATATAAAGATTGTTAATTTCATGGTAGATTTGTAGAATGTATGTGTGTGAAAACTGTATAGTAAAATATGCTGTGATATGAGATTTGCGCTCCCCAGATCAATCCCGTTGATGAGTGATTGCTGATAGCACCTGTTGGTCCATAACACAGCTAAGAGAAAGGCGAAATGAAGGACTCGCACGCTGAGGTGGTGAGCGCGCTAGCCCTGGAGACAGTAATAGCGTGTTCGGTCCTCACTGGAGAGACCAGCATTCCGGAGTTTTGCAAATATCTCAGCGCTACAATGGTTATATTTCACATAATACCCTTTCGTTAGAAAAAATAGTTGGCAGTAAATTAAAAAATGACGAGATTGTAAAATAAATGTTCTTGAGCGTAGCATTTAGAAGATAAGTAAAAGATTGTGGTAATAAGACTTGGTGATTACTTTAACGGCAAACTTTGCGGAAGGGCATTGATGAATGCTTATTCTGTAAGTATCGATCCACTGTGAAGAAGTCTGCTCACTGATTTGCGATCTTATCCCTATTGAAAATGTTCTCTAGGTGTCGAGTTTCAGTGCTTATATCCAGCAGCAAAACATTTCTGCACCCTTTCCGCCTGCAACAGTGTATGTGGTGCCTACTCTTCTACAGAAATAGTCTCACACGGTAAATTATACTCGTCCAAAAAAGGCTTACTGTAGAGTGTTAAGTGTAGAGATAAACTTTCCATGCGTGATGCCAAACATTACTTCCGTGTTGGATAAGCTATCGATTGAGTACTAGAAGCGCGGTTAAAAAGCTCTGTTTGGCAAAATAAGCCATTGAAAAGGAAATGCATAAGATACGATGCACATAGTCCACTTTGCACATCCACGTGTGCATTGCGTACAGTGCGTTTTGGGCGGCATGTGGTGACAGCTGGATCGTCATTCAACGGTTATTTCGCAATGAGCTGAATTCCCAACAGGTTGGTTTTATTTGTGAAGAACATAAAGGACAACATATCGCTGAAATCGACATTGAGATGGAGTGAAAGAGGGAAGACCAGTATGCCGTAGGCAGCGAAGGAAAAGGAAATAACGGTGACAAGCTAAGAAGAAATGAGGATTTCTCACAGGAAAGCTGCTATATAGGTTCCATGTAAATCCATTTATTCATTTTTTCACTAGGAATTGCAAAAGAAGAGAACATTTCAAACAGTAAAACTTGGAGGATGTAATCGTTACAACTGAACGTAAATTGCTAAGATTTTGGAGGACGCGATTTGTGATTAGGTAAAAGCTGAACGGAAGGTATCATTTTTAAGAACTGGAAATTCTAGCACAATGTGTTTCTGCACACAGAGTTTACAGTATCAATGAAAGATAGAAAGGATGAAGGCTGAAAATGTGTAGCCTGTCCAAAAATGCCATTGTAAATATTGACAAAGGTGAACTGTTTGCAGCTCTTGTTCTACACTCGAAATAAATTCGTCTATATAACTTCGCCCAGCGATTTACCTACCATCTTACTGTCACCATAAATGTTGAGCTCCAGTGTAAAAATACAGAAGAAATGTTACCGACCATGGGCTTCAAATCAAATGAACAGACTGTCTCGAATAACAATTTTGTAACTTTTAGAAATCAACGTTATTCTGTCATGAAGGCTTTATTTATTCTGCTAATATTTCGACACACGCGCCTTCTTGAGGACCGCGTTGCTCCCAGTCGATGGTCCACAGGTGGTTGTACTCATGATGCTCGGGTTCACTGTCGCATCGATTTATATTCAGCGAAGTGGAACACCACTCGAAAAAAGCCTCACTAGGCAGTACGCTTTTAAAAGCTTTTTGTATTACTGAGCGCAAAATATAGTTTCTCTTAGCGGTAAACTGAATAGAAAAAACTCTTCTTGGCAAAATAAGTGACCGGAAACAAAATGTGAGTCGTGCAAGACTCATGCCGGACATGTTGCCCCGAAAAATATGAGTCGTATACGAGTTGTGTTGTCGGTGATTGCTAGCAGTGAAAGATTACTCTTGGCTGGTGTTTCAATTTCCCGAACCTGAATATCTTTCTAGCAAGTGTTATCGTGGCGTGAATTGGATCTTACAAATGCGACGGTGAAAGCACCTCCTCGCAATGATAGATTTCTTAGGAAGACCATTAAAAGAGTAAACAAGAATTTCGTAAATGTCACCATCGTTATTTATTTTCTTGTCCGACAAGTATACATGTTGTTCCCAAAACCGACTTTCTATCAACCTCGGCAATGATTGATAATTTACTGTTTTTCATCAATGAGCAAACACGGGGTTGGTATTACAGAATTTATTAGCGCACAACAGCTGGCGTTTCAGTGGTGTCTTCTTCTTCGGAGCTTGGAAAAGTCAAATTGACATGCAGTCTACTCATCAAACACTTCCATTCACTTTCTCAGCGGATAAAACTTAATATATAAATTCCCATTCCCATAATAAACAGCTTCTTTTAAACACGCTCCGTTTCGTTCTCTGTAAGTCTTCCAGATTTGGTGGAGGCCAGCCGTACATAGTATTATATGGGCAAGGAATGAACCTGGCTCAGGTGAGAGAATCAGCCAGGGATACGGCGCGAGTCACTCGTGATTACAAAACACTCCTCATTGCGTCTCCATTTCGGACTTTCGGAATCTATTCAAAAGCCTTCAAGAATTTTGCGCGCTGATGTTTCGGTTTCCCGTGCGAGGATACGGGCCTTCACTTCAAAACTTCGTTACTTTTTTGTGTCTTGTGCGCACCTAGTGCAGTGTTTGGTTTAGCTTTAGGTTTACTGACAAGGTGTTCTTTTACACGGACGTGGAGCGGTCTATACATTTCGCCAACGTGTTTGTCCCCACATGGTTTACAAGAGATTAAGTACATCGTGCCCTAATTCATACAAACACCGTCTCTACCGTTAGAGCATATTACGCAATTTTTCGTTATACATAGACGGTCATATAGGGGATTACGATCTAGATGGCGTCTTAGAGTGTCCAGTGGTATTTCTATCACTGTTACTGAGTTCTCTAAACCTGTCCTTCTTAAGCAACCTTTTACAGCTGCACTTATCTCTCGTTAGAATTAAGAGTAGGATATACGAGGACAGTGGTTCTTGCGTGGTTCCTTATTCTTGCTCGACGTTTCGTTTGAAGACGTGGTTCTTCCTCCAAATCTCCCTCGAGGAGATACTGTTTCGTAGCTATTGGAAATGGCTATTTACCGTTCCAATTTCAAGGATTCTCCCTTCCGCTCTCTTCCTGTGGTGGCTGTTCGAAACATATTTCAAACAAGCGCCCTTTCTCTGTGTGAGGGGTAGGAGGTGAGGTACTAAACCACTACGTTCTTGCTACTTGGCTACCACTTTGTAATGAGTGATGTAAAAAAAATTTGTTTTCGGACAGGTTAATTGGAACGTTCGGGAATGGAAGCCAGATTTAACTAAAAGAATTTGTTCATCTCCTTTTATGTGGAGCAGATAACAAAGCAATCATCTCTATATCTACAGTGGAGACTATAGGTGGCCAAACATCGATTACCGGTGCTTCCACCGTAGACATAGAGGCAATGATAAGCCTTGGTGCCAGTCGCTATCCCATTTGGCAACCCTTTAATTTGTGCATAATATTTCCCGGACCACTTGAAGTTCGACCAGTTTACGCACACCTTCAAGAAGGTCATGAGTTGATGAATCGGGAAGTCATACATGTCTACTACTTCGTGTTGCACATCACACACGCGTTGTTAGGACGCGAATCATACGGGCGATCCAGGAACGTTTGGGCATTCGTGAGGTGGGCTGGCATGTGCTTAACAATTGGATGAGAATTAGGTTTATGAACCAAGCTATTCTATCGGTAGGCCCATCTACACAACTTATAACGGCTCTAAGCTCTATTTCTCTCGCCTATTTTCCAATGGTGTGCCCATAGAAAACATTTTTAGTGAAATATTCTCTATCTTTCATTTTAACGTGTCTCATGTTAATTATATACTTCTTTTTGTACTAGCTACTCCGTTACTCCCGTCATGTAATCTATTGTATCTCAAGTTGCTTGACACAGTGTCCGCGTGCCTGCCCTAAATTTATAATTGTTGAACCCACGGGGAACGGGACCTTCACCATTCGCTTGGTTGGTAGTCACGCCCAATAACTGCACCATTTGCCTTCTGACGGTGCATGAAGATCGCCGTCGCCCTTCCTCACTGAGATGGCTCACTGAGGAAGACCTGGCTCGACACGAAGGGCAAGCTACGACGTCGAGACGAATAACAACCGTGGACCATCGACTCGGATCATCGGCTCTGAGGAAGACGAAGACGTCGAAACGTTAGCCGAAAATAAATATCATTATCAACCTCGTGTAAGCTCATCAAAAAAAGAATACATATTGAATGGTTTAATTATCTAAGATCCAGGTTTGGCGTACCACTGCCAATCAAGAAGACCAGCGCTGCAGAATCGCCACATTACAACGTTACCTTTGTGGTACTTTTGCACTGATATTTCGAGACTTCGGAAACGATAAGAACCTTCAATACCATCAAAATTTTATTCAAGTAGAAATTATGTTAAACTCTGCACCATTTGTGAAGTCCGAACATTGAAATAGGTAAGTTTCAATGGATAAACATGAAACCATTTGCTAGATCGATCTGCTATTTTCATAGCTAAGCATAGCTAAAAGTAAACCAACGAATGCTGTTCCAACACTGCGAGCCACCAGTGACTACCAGGCTACCACGTCTTCGAAAACTCTATAAAAATAGCGTTTCGTACGAAAAAATGTGTTGTTCTTCGTCTGTTAAGCCGAAGCCGACGGCAGCGAAAAGGGCGGATACAATTTATTGCTACCAGTCTACTCGAGTCTACCAGTGGTGCGACTACAAGCGATGACAACACAAATCCGTCTTGGTGTGTCCTCATAAACTAGACAGTTTTGCTGTGTTGTCAGATTTAATGCAAAACTTAATGTGTAGTAAAAGTAACAGCATTATCTTCAACTTATTCTTTAGCATCATTTTATAGTACTCAGTATTTGGTATGAGCACTCATATTCGTTCATTTCTTCAGTGCCCGATTTCTTGACATAGATACTCTGTCATTAAAAAAACAAGCGATACGGCTCCGGACGTTGATCAATCCCTAGGTGATCGCCATGCATTCGACTTCATTAAGCATCGTTTGGGGCGACTGAATGTTTATCTGGCCTTCACAATGACTCTAGGTGGCCTGCTGAGGTATCGAGCCAGTGTGCTATCCTCCCAGACAAGTCTGGTACCAATTTGCCGACCCCTGATGGATGGAAGGCTTAGTCAAGGGCACGAGGATCGATCCCATGTGTATGTTGTAGGGCGTCTCCGACCACTGCGCCACACGCGCCCTTAACTCTGTTATTAACAGTGATAATAGCTAAAAAGTCAGCCAAATGTTTATTAAATTCAATAGATATGCACTGAAGGAGATTATTGGGCAAAGTGAAAGTAATTACGCTGCAGTGATGATTCGCATTGTGTTGGTGAGGCCCGAACCTGAAATGAAAACAGCGTCCATAAGGGAATAATGGGTGAAAAAGATTGAAACTTCTTCAAGCCTTAATTCCCAACCGTTAGGCACCTACTCGTAGATTTTCAAGCAAATAGGAAGTGCGTCTTGTGTCAGAATATCTGACTAACCAAATTTCCATCCATTAATCACAACGAGAAAGTCGCCTCTGCTGATATAACCACGACTTTTGCCTATTTCGATCCCATGATTAATTCTGTTGTCGACGTCAGTAGCAAAGTCATTATGTTTCGGTTTATTGTAGAAGATAGGGAAGACGGCCCTGAAGCGCATGTATTTAGCTCTTCCCTTTTCTATCTATAAAAGTGCTCATTGTCATTGTCATTGTAAAACTAAGCAAAACTAAAGACATCCTATCTGGCATACAAAAATGTAAACAGTTATAAACAAATGATTATTTTCATCAACCTGCAAAGATTTAACTGACGACAGACGCTCGTGTGACGACATACGGCTAGAATCGGAATGGGTGATTTATAGCGGGAGCAATTTATGGCCACCCTGAGAGTGAAGTTGTGACAAAGGCTGGTTGTTCAAAGTAGTATGGGTCGGATGCCCTACCGTCCAGTGCAAGTAACAAGAATAATGGCCGCTGCATGACACTTGACAGCCGCAGTAATGGCAGCGAGAACCACGGTGTGTGTCATGTCTGTTGGACGGTTCGTGTGCCACAGAACGTCTTCGACATATTTACGATGATTACTAGCTGCTTCCGCTTCCTGAAGAATCTTTTTCTTCAAGAATAAATGTAAAGTGTTTCGTAAAGTGCACTTGTCTTACGATGCAAAGGTAGTGCATAGTCTTCACTGTTTCTAGTGGGTAGTCTCCCTTAGCAGTCTCTCCTGACAGCATGACACAATCCGCTCCATCGAGAACCTACAAGAATTCCACAATGATCGCTATACTTTGTGACGACATTAGTATCATAACTGAAGTAGAGCTTTTTCTAAAGACTGTTTAGTGAAGGTGATCTGTACGAACTGTGGACATTACCTTTCTATTGACATTGCCATGTTGTTATTTCTTTCTAAACGAATAGCACCGTTCTCAGTTTTACTGGTTCGCTTACCAATACTTTCTACAACATCGAAAAAAGATTTATCACATCTGTTCACCAAAAAAAGAATAAAGCTCTCGGCAGTGATCAATCCCTAAGGGATGTGCCATGAAACTTCATTAAGCATCGTTTGCAGGTGATTGAATGCATATCTGGCCTTTACAATGACTCGCCGTGGCTTATCGAGCCAGTGCGGCTATCCTTCCAGACAAGTCTAATAGCAATTTGCCGACCCTGGATGGAAGACTTGGTGGGCCATGGGCGCGCGGATCGATTCCACGTGTGCGTTACAGCGCGCCTCTGACCACTGCGCTAGACGCGTCTGTTCACTAGGTCTGTTAATTCAAATGCTATTTGGAAGATGTCAACTCAGAAGGAATTCCAGAGGAAAACAGCATCTATTCTTTAATTAGTTCCTTATGGCCACTCGATAGGATAATGCTTAGAAATGAATAGATATATTCACTTGGGAAATCAGTTTCTACGACTTGACAGAGAACCTCGAAATTCTATTAGTTTTACGCCATCATTTCTGCTTCTTTTGAGGACATGGGTTAATTTTGTTAAGCAATTTGAATCTCTTTCAAATGCCTTTTTAATTTTGTATATAATAAGAAACTCCTCTTCCGACTAGCCCCTTTTTTGAACGTTTCTTAGATGACTCGTATATAATGATGAGATATTTGCAAAACTCCGGACCGAAGGTGTATGCTGTGGGGAACGAACACGCGCTGTTGTCATTACCGGGGAGCAGCGCACTTCACCACCACACCATCCGGGTCCTTCATTTTGCCTGTCTCCCAGCTAGTTCTATCGATCTTTTTGCCAACAGCAATCACCCGTCAACGGGATTGGTTTCTTAGGTGGTTCGAAAAGTCTAGAACTAAGATGAGCTGCTAAAAGAGAACCATTGAGTTGGACGACCTTCTGCATTACCAACTTTCTGCGTAGAAGATGCTCCAATCCCTTCAGTTCTGTTTTAATGCGCGATGAGAAAAGTGATCGCAGACTACAATAGGAAGTGACTAGCCAACCGTCGTCGGCTGATGATTAACCGAAGTTTCCCAAGAATCCTAGGCACTAGTGCATCATGTAAGGTCGCTATGTCACTCCATCACACTCAAGGACTTAATAGCTTTTATCCAAAATCTGAATGAGTGAAAGCGTGGAACTCTTACCAAATTTTCCAACAGTTACCCTACTATTGACGTAGTAAAATGAATCTTCTTCAGAAAGGACTAGCACTGACAACGAACACTTGTTAGAATATCTTTTGTTTTTCTCCTCCATTCTACGAGTTTCATTCGATACCCATGATTATCACCTCTAGGATCCGTCAATGCTATTAAGATATTTCAAATATACTCACGGCGTTCGCGACATCACTTCCTTCTGCTCGGGTTGGACGAGGTTTCTTCGTCATGGACTCGAGCATTTGAGTCGCGCAGACTACCGGTTTGCCAGCTTTATTGCATTTCGCGATCAGTACCTACAATGTAGGATCGACAATCTTTCTTGCTTATGTTGGAAATGTTGTAATGTGCTCATAGGTGCTGATATGATTTCTCACCTTTTGAGCAACGAACACTTTCTCAGTAGGAATTTCAATTCCAAGATCTCCTCTGGCCACCATGACACCATCCGCTTCAGCGATAATTTCGTCAGCCTTGTCCATACCCTCCTGATTTTCGATTTTTGCGATAATCTTGATATGTTTGCCTTTTTCGCCAAGAACCTGAAGCCCTCATTATAAATGAAAGTCCTCAATTTGTCATTCGAGTCAGCATGTCGCGAAGTGACGTTGTGTGCCAAGCTAATATATAATGAGTAACTAGAGGTAGGTCAGAAGGAGCCATTTATTTGCCGTAAGACACGTCGACTTTTTGGATCCACTAGTAAGCTCTGTTTTTCTGAGTGTACAATCCAATGCACTCGCCAATTCAAGTGTTCGGGTTTCGTTCAACAAATGTGCCTCCGAGAGACCACTATAATAACTGACACTTTTTGAAATTTTATTTTATGCTACCCGTCCTCACGTCCACTGTACGGGTCCCAACAATTCTCACGGTCGATTCGTTTCCTCACATCCATCACCCACGATGGTCTTCCAACTTGTGCGTGTGGCCTTGGCTGAGGCTTGAAGATTTTCCATTTCATTTTCCATGTCGTAGAATGATGGTTGATTCCTTTTTCCGTGGATGGGGTGGAGCGTTCCCAATTGGATTGCAAAGAGTGTTTTTTCTCGGACAAGTCCGGCACCAGTTTGTCGATTCAAAGAGATGAGATGCTTGGTAAGCCTGGAGCGAGGTCGAACTAGCACCATTCTCGTGATGACAGGCTTCACTAGCACTGCGTTATCCGCTCCATAATAATATAACAATAATAAAAGTGACATGTTCTGTGTGTCCGCGGGGCTTGGAGACAGTGCACAACTCTAGCGCACTTTATCATTGAAGGGATTACAAATGGAACAAAGTATGCATTCTGAAATCATTTTTTGGGGAAACTAAGAGTAAATTCGATATGTGCGATGATTTGAAGCAATATTCGAAGAGGTTGTGCTTTAGAAATACGTTACTACCATTAAAGAACACTGTATCAATCACAGCCAGTGCTTGAACCTACTTTAACTACCCCAGACAGTGCAGTGTTTCATAACAACGTGCTGTAAACACACTGTACCACCTTTACAAAACCTTTTTGAATTACTTAAAAATAGAGGGAAGAAAATTTATACAATTTCTGCAGTGCTAAAGAGTGCGCGTTTTTAAGAACATTGATAAGCCATTCTGCACTTTTGCTCGTTAGCGCAGAAGCGCCTCATTTGTGTTCACAACTTCTTCGTTTATGATTTAATAGTAAACTGGTCATTGTAGCGTAACATACTGATTTGCCCATTGACATACGACCAGACACGAAAAATTTCCATTTACTCCCTCAGTTTGATGGAAACTTTTTCTCTCTTATGGCAGTATTATTATTGGATTAGAACAAAACAGAGGGCTTAATCACCTTACGCATGGCTCGTATGCCATCGGCATTTCTGATGAAAGAAGCGAAAATCATATCAACTCCCTGTTCAACGCCGAATTTGAGATCCTGAAACATCAAGTATATGAGGCATGAGACACAGATCCGTCTCGTTGTGATGAAGCTTGACCCGATGCATTGCGACGTTACGTGCCACGACTGCATGTGAAAGGGTGTGGTGGTACGTGTGCCTTAGATAAATTGCAAGTTCGTACTTTCTTTATGAAAATGCTGACGGGTGTGAATTCGTTGTATCTAATGCCGCAGATTCACATCCGTAGACATTTTCACACATAGGTTTGCATATGTGAATGCAGATTGCAACTTAACCGTCAAACCGGTGCAAATTTTTCAGTCAAATGTGACTGGATTATTCATCAGAAATCGTAAACTACCTGTGAATATTCTCGTTTTTAATGGACTTCATAAGAAACACAGCTGGAAGGATGCTTAGGAACTCGTATGAATGCGCAACTAGGAGTAAACCTATGTCAGATATCGTCGCTCTCCTAGTAATCTATTCACAATGCTGCTAAACTCTCGACGAAATAGATCACTTGGGTACCACGGAGGAGAAATCGTGGGAACGTCACCACACTATTGTCCCGAGGTGTAAGGGTAAAAACTTTCTTGGTAATCAAAACTTCAATAAAATGATAATTGTATCACCGCTTGCTCTGTTCATTACGACAATCACTCAAACATCAAACGTGGAGTAACTCGAAGAAATCAGGGAAACGGTGAAGTAGTACCGAGATATCTTTTTCAGATACAGCTGGCAGATCGACAAGTGTGCCAGGAAGATTCACACCTTTGCGGCTACCTAAAATGCAATTAGTTACTTTTCAAAGAGAAACTGTCTTATAAAGTCTAAATGGCTTCAATAGCTCAGTGAGGTGAATTGATTCACCAAGCATTCCACCGTTTTCGATCGTACACTCAATATCGGTGGCTTTGATTTCGTTGACAACAAGCGAAATGAGGCCGTCGTCGATGTAGACCCGAGATCCTTTGCTCACCACCTGTCAAATTTCAGTTTCATTTGTGGAAAATGCTGTCACGGCAAAACTGTTATGCGCTAGATGTGCAGTTTGGCAAAAAAAAAGAAAATATGGAGACGAGGCTGGTGAAATCGTCATCTAATTCAGGAGTGCGCCCTTGGAATGTTAGATGAGCAAATGTTGCCTCGGTAAAAAGTGAAGTCTCAAATTTCTGAAACGTTGAATCACCATTCAAAATTAGGAGAACATTTATTTCGAGGACAGTGGAGCTCTGAGTAGTGCCCTCCCTAATGATCCGTGATTCGAGTTTTACAAGAAGAGCCCAGGGTGACCAAGGTGCATCCGGACGTTTTAATTTTTAGAAGGGAGTGGTGGTTTGAAGTGGTGCGACCAACTGAGCTAAGATTATGCAGAGTTATAACAGTGGCAATAAAACGGCGAAAGGATAGTAGTCATTGTCCTCAATTTATCACCTACTATTTTTTAATAGCAGAGTATTATGTGAAATATGACCACAAAGTTGCTAAGATAGTTGCAAAAGTTCGGGCCATTGGTGTCTGCGGTTGGGACCCAACACGTTAATACCCTTTCCAGGGTCTAACGCGTTCACCACCACACCAAGCGCGTTCATAGTTGACGCACCGCCGTCACAGACATCCCTGCCGCAGACACCTGCGGTCCGGAATAATCATTGTATTTAGCAACTATTGAAAGAAATTCTAAGCAGAAAATCGATGTATGGTGCCATAACGTATACCTTCACGATGTTCTTATAATCCAAATAAAGCTTTTCGGCTCCACATGAGTCTTTATATGTTTCGTGCGTCGTAAGAGTAATCGATTTACCCTTTACCAGTTCAACCTAAGTGAGATGTGAAGACGATCATTATCTCTTCAAGAAAAGCAAGCCTATTTTTTTACAACGAGTAAATAGCGTCTGTAAAAGTGTATACCAAGAATCTTTGTCATTCTTTTCTTTAAAAAAACCTCAGAGATGTGCGTTCGTGTATCACTTATGCTTACAATGAAGGAAAGCCCACAATTTTTTGAATGAGCAACAAGGGTCGGAGCTAAAATCTATCACAATGCGATGTAAAATTAAAGACAATAGTGGAGCGTTTTGCTTGAAAGGTTACAAAACATTCTTTTATTCTGTAATGTACTTCATTTTCCTGAAAAAAAATGACTTATTACTTCAGCAGCTGCACCGCCTGTCAGCAGACCAGTGCGGATCTCCGGTCCCTTTGTGTCGAGAGCGATTCCGATTTGAAGATCACCTCCCATCTCCTCGACCGCTTTGCGAACATTTGTAATAGTTTCACCGTGGTACTGTAACATCTTCTTAGCAGTGAAGGATTTTCTATGTCTAGACAACAATTTTCACTAAAACACCCAACACACTCCAACCAATCTATCTAAGGTTGATGTGGGACGCTAAAGATGTCTAGGAATGAATCCATAGATGAAAGATACGGATGACTCCTTTATTCTAACTGATACGATTTTCATCGTGTCAGTTACCACAGTGATGAGGAGTCGCAAAATCCCCAATTTCGCCTTGTAGCTTGAGTTAAGTTATTCGTGTAGTAGTGTTCTGTAGTGTGAGATGCAGGCACCTATGAAATATGTGGAAGCAGAGTAGGGTAACAGGGCCGGATAGCACAGTAGTAGTGATGTCCGTTATCACGAGCAGGGTACTAGTTTGATTCCACTCAGGGCCAACCAAGCCTTCCATCCCCTAGGGGTCGGGAATTTGGTAGCGGACTTGTCTGGAGAAAAATCACTCTCTGCAATCCAATTGGGAATCCTGCAGCTCGGCTATCTCAGGACTCTAGTGAGAATAGACTCGACCACCACTCTGCGACATTTCGAGATGAAATGGAAATCCTCAAGCAGCAGCCGAAGCACGCGTAAAAGTTTGAAGATGTTCGTGGACAATGCATACGAGGAAACCAATCGAATGTGAGAAGTATTGGGTTCCTCACAATATATATGAAGAGGGGTCATATAAAAAAAGAGTAGCATAACTTGTAGCGGCAGTAGTGATGTGTTACTGCAGCAAAGATGGAAAATGTTCTTGATAAGGAGAACTAGCACACGCCTCGAGACCGCTCACAGTGACTATGAACGTTGCTCATCTCAACTAGTTTGACACAGTGTTCACCAGATTAAAAATATACGCACTGATGAGAGCACAATTTCTAGAAGTTAGACCACCATAGCAGCCGAATGAGTATGCAGGCATTACCTCCTTAACATTTATTTTACTTGTAGTAGCGGCTGTACTTCATGACAGCGTACCTTTGAAAATGTCATTTAGACCGAAAACACTATTAAGCAATCACTTCGTATCAGTTCTTTTCTTTCCATCAATGAATTTGATCTGCTACATCGTCTTCAATCGGTTGGGTCGATCGACTGCTCCGATCACCGCCACTCAAGAGGAACACTAATTTCAAGCCAGCAAAAAGTTCCGTTTAATCCACAAGGGGGAAAATGCCTGTAGTGTAGACGCCTTAGCTAGTTGTCTTCGAATTGCAGTGAAAACCAACTTAGATTAACCTTAAATATGCTGTCAGTCGATGAAGACACCAACTCGATCACCTATATAGGTACTGTCTATGCAAAGAAGTAGATGGGAAAAGGGTGGAGTGAACAGAATGTGGAGAAGCTATCTAAATTTAAAAGTGGGTTTCTCCAGTCAGCGCTCAATTTTTGAATCTTTAGTCCCCCATTTTCTGTTCATATTCATTAAATCGCGCGTGTGACGCAGTGGTCGGAAGCGCCTTTCAAAGCCTGGAATCGATCCCCGCGCTCATGGCACATCAAGCCTTCCATCCCTCCAGGGTTCCGGAGTCGGCAAATTGCTACCAGCCTTGTCTGGAAGGATAGCAGCACTGGTTCGATACATCGGTAGGCCATTGTAAAGGCCAGATATGAATTCGATCAGCTCCGAACGATGCTCAATGAAAGTGAATGTATGGCGAACCCTCGACGATCGACCCAACGCCGAGAGCTTTCATTTAATCATTAAATCTAGTGAATGTACGCAGTTTCTCTCTCAACAAAAGTAAGCTAGTACCCGTGATGAGTTCCGCGTTAAAGTATTTACTACTGTTCTTTTTCAAGCCTGTAGCCTTGTCGCTCCATTCCTGTACTATTCTCATCGTCATGTTCCTATCTACTGCATATACTCTGCTGCCAATCAATATCAGTCATATCTTCCAACACAATACGATACACATATCAAGCACTGTCAAGTACTCAGAAAAACATGCGCGAATTACCTCATGACTTCCATGTGAAAAGTTCAGACGAGCAATGTTCATGCCACAAGTGATCATTTGCTTGAGCATTTCTACAGAACGGCACGAAGGACCTGTAACTTATCAACATTTGCACAAATATATTAAACCTTTCAACCTCCCACACACACTTTATCGTTGCTGTTGTGAGCTCAGCCCATCGCTCCATCGGTCACTGAGAAGAGAATCTTGTTGTAACACAAATCCAATCCAGTGGAATTGGTTTACGAAGACTCGCATTGATGGTTTGGAAACTCTGACAAGAATGCGAACACTCATTCTCATTTGTTAAGATTTAGCTAATCCTATCTTTGTTAGGAATGACTATCCTACAGAAGAAATAAGAAAAGATTTGGAGTTGGGTGGTCAACGATTTATGCGCCTATAAAAAAATGGGGAAAAATGTTCTCGTTGCTCTTACCATGCCATGGTTATAGGTGAGGGCCTGCGTCATAGAACTATGAAATATTCAGTGTTCAATATTCGTCACATTTGATAGCACGATACGATCTCATGATTAACACTTCGTTTCCTACCTATAGTACAAATGATGCCGGTTTTTCGATAAGGTTGCGGTGCGTCTCGGATGCTTAGACGACACAGGTGGTCTAGATGAGTAATGGCATTTTCTTCAACTTTCACCTCCTGTCTGAAATATGTATTTGGATATACGGGACAAAAAAGAAGATGTTTGACTACTGATGAGAATACGTCAAGCCTTATTCACAGACCTCAGTGGTCTTCTTGGTTTCTGCAGAAACCATGGCGTAGACATCTTATGGATGCTTTTCAAAGACAGCCGTGTTTAGCAACACCGTACGAGGAATGGAACTCTTTATGTTTCAAGAAATCGCTGTATAACTTCTTTATCGTTATTTGTGTAATTATGATATGCCATTGTTTTCATAAGAGATATTTATCATTACGTGTTATCACTATGCAATCTAATTCCAAGGCGTTTGGATACCTAGAAAATGGGTTTACTTTGGACTCCTTCTTGGGTTCTCTTCTGAGAGAGCTGCTTTGAAATAGTGAAGCAAATGACCTCGATATAACTGCACCTCGATATTCGCACAGCTTGTGGATTTACTGTGCTTTTTCTTTTTTTTGTTTTTCGCTCACCCTCACTTCAATGGGCACGCCTCATGTGCAACCTCGTCAGTTAGGCTTCGAGTAGTGCAGTTGAGCTTAACTGTCAAAGTGTAAGCATATGAGGATCTAGCACTCTTTCTCATCTCGATGCGCATTCAAATAATAGAGTGACTTTTTTAGTGACCAAGTTGCTTCTGTGTAGCAAAATATGGGCTCGAGCTTAGGCTTTGGTTTAAGCGGCGTGGTCCAGCATCGCTCTGTTTCTGTATTATTATTCTCTGTTTCTCTACGAGCGTAGTTGAATGCTGAGTGCTCTTTAATCTCCATATTGTAAATTATGCAATTTCTGAGTCTATCGGATCACTTCCACTATTACGAAGACCTTATTCGTGGCTGTACATAGCACTCGGCTCCACGCAGAACCATGGATGTTAATTCTTGTAGAGCAGTAATTATTCTGCTTCCATTCGTGTAAATTATCAACCGGAATGGGAATATCAAGGTACTTGGATAAATGAGGGATTGAATCGGGAGGCATTCTAAATCTTTATGTCACTATTGAGAGTTCTGTTAATATGCGTCTTTCCTTTACAATCAAAATATTTGAACTTCTTTACCTTATTTCTTCAGTTTCATTTACTGCCTATTCTTTTTATGGCAGGTTGCCATGTGAAGTAAAACCATAAGGATGCTGGGATATGAGCAAACTCGGAACCTAAGCTGGGCTTCGAACCCACGATTACCCTTAGTAGGAGCTCACATTTTATCCACCACGCCAATCCAGCCCATTGCTTTGCACCTTCAAATAGTGCTGATGCTTCTATTACAGGCAAGACCGAGATAGTGATGTTGCCACAAAGAAGTTAAACTCACTTTACTCCAAATGGTAGAATAGTGGAAGTGATCCGATAGACTTAGAAATTGCATAATTTACAATATGGAGATTAAAGAGCACTCAGCATTCAACTACGCTCGTAGAGAAACAGAGAATAATAATACAGAAACAGAGCGATGCTAGACCACGCCGCTTAAGCCCAAGCCTCAGTCTAAGCCTGAGCCCATATTCGGGGTGTATAGAGGTATTCGACTAAGGGGAATGAGGGATACGAGCTGAGCTGACGATTCTCTCACCCAGCCTCTTCCAGTGATGCTACTTTCTGTTGAGGCGGAATTGCAGAAGTAGTGTAAATCCATGCCAAGGTGGGAGTATGGGTCATTAGTATGAAAGCTCAATTTGTGCGAAACAAAAGATGTGAAAAAGAGCAAACTGTAGTGCAGGGCTCTTCGGATGAGGATACGACTCCTAAAGCCCAAGACGTTAAATGAATGTGGACAGTGACTTGAGAAAACCACTTAGCAAACGGTAACTTAGGATGATTTCGTATCCCTAGCAGCAGCTGCTCACAAACTTGTCCATATTAACCTATCTGCTTATTTATTGAACGGAACAGTTCTTCTAGACCAGCGCCGTCCAGGAAAATTGTGTGCTACATCGACCACATAAATCTCATGCCGGTCAGTTGCGGGTCAACGTGGAGCGGCTCAATAGGGTGCGCCTCAAGATGGCTAACAGATGATTAAACGTGGACTTAAGACGAATTTGCGTTTCGTGGAGCTCAGGTGCATCTAGGGCATAGACTCCCTGTTTCTATTGCATAATTTGACACAAAACTTTTGTGTTTATAGGGACTTATTCATATATGCGTTCGTGGTGTGTTCTAATTTATGCCATTCGAGTCTTGTGATTCGGCCAAAGGCCTGCAGTCAAATGATTGAGAAGTATTTGGGAGGCGGTTAGCAGTTACCTCCAATAAACAGACACTTCATCTATTATAGGAGAGACCAGCAAGTTATTTACGAGTCTACCTAGTCCCCATGTTCTGGGCTCAGCAAACTATAGGTGGCTATTAAATGGCGGACAAGTGAGTTTCACTCACCTGACCCCGAAAGAGCCCCTGATACGACAGTGTTAGATAGGACGAGTATAGCGAGGCTGTCAAAATCTCACGGCCATTCAGGCTGGCCATATTTAGAAGGGCTAAGGTGACGAATTGTGTCTACACTGCACGCCCACTCGCATCTGAATCTTCGGTGGAGGACTTCATCCCGCTGGCTAGAAGGATAAGGTACTATGTCGTCGAACAGGCATAGATGAGAAGACGACACCTATTCAACGCAGTCTTTGATTCCGAAGAAGAACTGTTCCTCGGAACATGAGATAGTAGATAGTAGGAGGAGTCGGCGGCGTCGGCATGAATTTGGCCATGAACATCGATTCATTCGAACAACTAACAACCTGAATCGAACGTTTACGATTAAAGAGATGTGCATCAATACCAGCTTTGAAAATCTTCGTCGTTTACGCGCCGACATCAAACTATGACGAAGAAGAAGTTGAAGCGTTCTATATGGACTTGGAGAAGTTCTACAGAGAAGACCACACGTTCTTCAAGGTCATCATTATAGATTTTAACGCAAAGATTGGACCAAGAAGAAAGTCTGAAAAACGTCACATTGGGACCCACGGATTAGAATGGAACGAACAGCGTGAGGGGCTGCCTGAGTTTATCATGGCGACCAAGACCATCCATGGTAACTCGCAATTCCAGAAGCCCCACCCCCAACGCTGGACGTGGGAGTCTTCCTGTGGTGGGTACCGTAACGAAGTAAACCACATCATTGTAAATCGAAGGTTTTGGCCAAGCGATGTCGTCGTTGTACTAAAATTCTATGTCGAAAAAAAGGGAAATTTGCTAAATTCAAAAAGTGAGTTCCCAAAACCACCATAAACGGATTTTTTGCGGAAAATTGCAGTAGGCTGCAAATAAAAAGTCGACTTTGTGATTTCAGCTATAGCTTCAGCTTAACTGGGTTCGATACCGATTTGTGCTCCCCAGATCAAACCCGCTGACGGGCGATTGCTGATTGCACTGGTAGATAGAAAATTAGTTGAGACATAGGTTAAAAAAGGACCCGCATGGTGTGCTGGTAAGCGCGTTACTCCCCAGAAAAAACAATAGTGCGTTCGTTTCCCACCGTAGACACCTGCGAAATATCACCATTCTACAACGGTATTAAGGGATTAGGGAAAGCAATACAATCTCACCAAATTTATTCACTGTCACGTTCGAAAACGTGGTGCGGACACTGCAGTGGGACAACATGGGAACGGAAATAAATGGTCGGCAATTATACCATCTTCGCTAAGAGACAGGCAAAACGGAGGACGCGGATGGTGTGGTGGTGAAGTGCGCTGCTCGTCGGTAAGGACAACAGCGCGGGTTCGTTCTCCACCGCATACAACTGCGGTCCGGAGTTTTGCAAATATCTCAGCATTATATACGAGTTGTATTTCGAAACATACCCTGCCATTAAAAAAAAAGGCAGTAAATAAAAGGGTTAAGACTGTGATTATACCATCTTCGTTTTGCCGATGACATCGTTCTTATAACAACAAGCATTAGCCAGGCAGAAAGATTGGTTGCCCTCTTTGATAACGCCTATGAAAAAAATGGTCTTCGACTAAGTATCACATAAAGGATATTCATGAAGATGAGATGAGTTTCGTTTGCTCCATTCAAGCTCAACAGAACGATCTTCAACTCTGTGACTTTTTCTGCCTTAACGTATGCGTCAGAAACCTGGTCGCTGCGCAAGCATGATGAAAGACCACTCAGCTTTGTGGAAAACGCAAACGAAACGACAATGCTAGGAGTATTCTGTACCACGCAGGTGAGACAAAGGATCCCGAGCTTTGACATAGGTCAACAATCAAAGGCAAGGACTCCGTTCTATGCGCGTCGAAGATGAGCGGGTCGGAGACATAGTGCATATGAACGACAATCGCTAGACAACAGCCGTAAGTGACTGGTTTCGTCGGGATGTCAAAGGTAGTGCAAGGAGACCACGGACCCAATGGTAAGAATTTTTCGCGAAAGTTCTGGAAGAAGGATATGATACCTAACGAGTCTCTTAGGCGATTAAAAGCCACTGGGCTGCTTTTGCACGCAACGGTGGTTAATGGAAAATTTACTAATGGCCGTTTGAGTCGCTCGACGATCAACGGGTCGGCAGCTGAAATAGGTGATGACGCTTTTTATCAAGTAGAAACAATTACAAGGTTGTTTTTCTAGAATTGTAGATAAATAGGCTAACAACAAGATTAACACGATTTCTTCAAAAGATATGGACTAATGATTGTCACAGACGAATGATAGCTATGTAAACATCAACGAATAAGCTTCCAAACACGTGTTGCTTATTGCTACATGCCATTTATGGCATTTTAACGACAATATACGTAAAGATCAAGCTGTGATATTCGATTGAAATCTTCACTGCGCCGTCTTGGTTATTATGAAAACATCCACATACGGTTTTAGCAGGTATCATAGGAGCAGTGGCTGCCACCAACGACATATTGGCTCTGGTCGTTTGACGATGATTGCCGCGTTTAATGTTCTACCGACTTCGTTTCGACTTCCTCACTTTTTCTTGATGTGGCCTCCTTGAATCCGACGATGGTGCCACGCTGCGTATTTGGGGCTAAACAGGGTGGATCTCAAAGTTTCGCGAGCTCTGAAAAGTCATCATATTCAAGAGGAAAGGAGCTATGAAATGTCAGAAATTTCCTGCGTACTGATCCTTCAAAGCTAAACTTGCAATCATACCTACCTTATGTGATAGGTGGGCAGTCCTGTTAACGTGTACTGCATGATTAGAACGCAACAAGAGCATACAGAGGGCGTCCGGGAACGGTATTCCTTGGGGAGGACCGACGTAGGGACGGAGTGCAAGCAGTATCGGATAGCCGTATCCTTTGCCAATGACAAGGTCCGAAAAGCTGTTGACTTGGCTTACAAAAACCTAGAATGCATTGTGAAGTGTTAGGCAAACGTTTTTTGCTTACTTGGATAATAAGATGGCCTGTCGCTACGACTAATACATAGCACCTCTCCAATTATTCCTTGAATTCTTTGTCGCTTCGTAGTCTTGGTACTCACATGTTTGGTGAATTTCTAGCTCTTTTGCTCCTGATTCTTCGAGCTGGCGTCCCACGCTGTTTTCCCCTACACATAAATCTTTCTCCGTGCCGTTTTCCATACTCATAGACTTCATAGACCTTTGATGGCACTCTATTTAGAACGAGTCAACAAAATTCCGCAAATGAATATGTGCTCAATAGAGAGTGGAAAGTCTTTCGGCAAAGCCGCTTAACCAACGAAAACTACTTAAAAATCAGATAAGAAGGTAGTACCTATGATGAAAATTATGCTGTCTCACAACTATCGCAAGATGCGATGCTAAGGTAAACGAAAGAAGGCTGACAATATTTAAGACATTTAAGACAATATGCGTCAGTAGGTCAACTTCATTAAAAATCTCATGCTATCTCAATAAAGGCACTCATGTATTTTGGTTCATAAAAATAAAAGATAGCACTCGACGTTGATCTTTCCCTGATGTTGCTTTCACCATGCATTCGACTTCTTTAAGCATGGCTGAAGGTGATTGAATGCATGGCCTACCGATGTGTCGAGTCAGTGTTGCTACCCTCCCAGACAAGTGTGGAGTCAATTTCCGATCCCGTAGGGAAACAGGGCTTCGTGGGCATGGGGTGCAGGGATTGATCCCATGTGTATTGCCTCCGACCACTGCGCTACACGGACCCGTTTCAGCTCAAATTAAAATTTGACACAAAAATTAAAAATCATTTGAGTTTTCACACTTTCTAGTTGGTATAGAAGTTCATCGCTTCTTTCGCCTAAAATTCTAGCTTTACACTCGAGCACTTTCCTTTTAAGTTAAGGATTTTTGATTAAAAGTGTTTGTGAAAATTACTGAAGAATGCTATTCTTTTCGAAAGAGATGTGATGAATACGTTTGACGAAAGGTTAGTCTCGTGGTCTAGATTCCTCTAAAACTTTGCAAAGACTCAGTTCTTGCAGTTTCTGGGGTATGTACCGCATCCAATTTCATTCCGGTCTCTCTTCCGCCCAGTTTTCGCTCACTTCTACACATACACAACCAACATCTTAAGTAACAAAACCTCCGGTTTTGTTCAGTCCCTGGGAAATGAGCCATACATTCGACAACATGAAGTATCGTTGGAAGTGACTGAATGCACATCCGGCCTATACAGGGAGTCGCAGTGACTTAACGATGTACCCAGAAAATGCTGTTGTCCTCGCAGGCAAGTCTGGTACCAATTTTCCGATTTCGGCGCCATGGGAGGCCTAGTGAGCCTGTGGCGCGAGCCGAGCCCTTGTGTGTCAGAAGGCGCCTTTAACCACTACGCTGTGCGGACGAAATAAGAGCCAACTCATCATAAAAATTCGAAGTTAGCCATTAGGCAGAGCGATCAAGTAGGAGAAATATCTTTATTGGTCTAGGCTCTTATTATGCATTGAAGCCTTACTTCTTATCTGAAAGCTTGTCGAGTAGGTTTATAAATAAGCAATCATGAACGAGCTGCACGTCTCCTTAATTGAAGTGTACATTTTCACCATGTTCAACCCCACTTAATAGACTTACTAGAATTAATATGCCGCCTTAAAAATACAAGGAAACTATATTTTTGCACTTCGGAGCATTATAGTAAATTTCTCTGTCAAATAGAGAATTCTCCATCTACTCAGCAAATATTCTCTATAATTCTGTACATTCAATAAAGGAACTCTTTCTGGAGACACGACAGAGGACGTGACCTGGCTGCACTGTAGGTATATCGCCTTATTACCCAATAGCAAAACCAGGAAAACTCCAATGGCATAACCAGAATTGGCTAAGCCTTCTTCGCCCATTCCATTATGGCCCACAATGGTATAACTAGGAACCAACCTAAAGGTGTAACCAGTGTGGCCTATGACGCCTCCGTCCCTTCTTAGCAATGCCTAGGTCGTCTCTGCCCCTTCTTTAGCATTGCACGTTCCGTCGGCACTACATTCCTGTTTCTGCCCATAATTCAATTATTATACTCTCCACATGCATACACCATATCATTTTTCTCACGAATAACATCTATGTCGAGTTTCGTAAAGCATCCGCTCACTTATACTCTAATCAGTGCACATATTTTTTTGCTTACTTGCTTAATTAATTTAACTGTAATCGTTTTCCATTCAAGTAAGTAGCTGTTAAAACAATCTCTCTGCCAATATACATAATACCTGTCCGATAACACTTCTCAATTCATCAATCTATCTTACAAGCTCCTATATCACGTTAGTGTTAAGCGACCTAGCAGTTATACGCAACATTGAATAAGTCGTTGTCACTCTACACAAGGCCTGAACTTCTTATGCAAGTCCTTATAATATTATTAGTGCAACTTTATATTGTCTCCTTTCTCCATGGAAAGAGTTGCTGTGTCATCTTGATTGAGTAGTAATTGCATTGTATTCATCTTCCCTACTCAGTAATCATGTATCCTATTACATAACTTCTATTCCCTTAATTAAATGGCAAGTATACTATATAGCCTGTTCGCTCATGACACCATGCACTCAGTAAACAAGTATCATGTTGTAGCTGTAATTGTTTGTGGCCTCACATAGTTGCGCAATATTAATCTTGGCACACATTAATGCCGATGTATTAAAGTTTATATATACGTATACAAAGGTTTAACTACCTATGTTTGAGGTTCTGCTGCACGCACGACTATGCGAGTAAATGTTTCGCGTGGCAAACCAAGGAAGTCGAGCATTCCACCCACAGATAGCGGACAGAGAACAAACCCAATCAGGTTTTATTCTATATTCCACTGCCCAACCGATACAAGTATTTCGTACCAGAATTTCTTACGGCATAGCCGACGATTGCTCTCCCGAACGACTGCACTAGCAGTACTAGGCAAGATCTCCGATCTGGAATGGTGTTAAAATAGCTCAACAGAGCAATTGAATGTCTTGTTTATTTAAAATTTATTATTTTACAGCAAAGCTTACTAGCTTAAAGCAAAACGAAACACTTGGTCATACCCATAAGATGACTTCACAAGACAGAGATTTTTTTGGGATAATACTAATTTGGAAGATAAAAAATACAGCAATACCAGGTCATATACAACTATTTCATATCTAGTCATGAACGTCAATACATACACAAACTATAAGCAACGTGAATGAACATCAGGAGGAAAGGGAAACATCAACACATTAGGGTTCAAATAGACAATGAAACACAAAAAGAAAAAAAAATCATAGTAAAGTGCTCGGCTAGAGAAATCTCTATTTTTCCTGACTAACCCAAAATTTTATCTTTTGACTGAATGTAAATAAAACTTTTAAATAGCCGAAATTATCAGATTTAAAAAAGAAACACGGCAAGGAGAGAACAGCGAATGACAACAGTGCCATTACATTGTGCAAGCAATAATAGTGCTCGATGAGCAGATACATCTGCTTTCCCACGAACTGCATGAATCGTATACGATGCACATGGTCCGAGGAGAGCGCCCAAATATCCAATGATATTCCCGCTTTTTGGACTTCTTGCTCCATAATTTGGATTTACTCTACATATTCTTTATTATTTTTCATGCTTCCCTATATTCTACACGTTCTCCTGCGTTTCGCGCACTATATTGGAACATTTGCGTCTGTGATGAACAAGTGTGATGAAAATTATTCAGCTAAGACGTGGAGCTATCAGCCCGTATAGATTACAATAGTTAATAATGACAGCTGGAAATGGAGGAACAATCGATAGGTTCGAAGATTTCGAATGTCCGAGTGAATGATTGGAGATCTTTTAAGTATAATTCTAATTGGAGTAAAATTCACCGACATATTTCAATCAAGAGCAGATCAGCTCCCTCACTAAACACCATGCAAGGAGAATCTATTGTCTTGTGTGATTGTTGTGATTCTTTCACTTTTCCATCACCACGCTTTACGAAATATGGTGATATAAAAGTCAATTTGTGCCATAGTCAATCTGTGCAATAGGGGTCGATAATGCATGATTAAAGTGATCATCAGTAGGGACACAATCAAAAGTGGCAGTTTGACCGAAGCACTACATCAACGATGTGTTAGAGGAAATACGGCACATCTGCGTCAGAGAGGATTCACGTAATTGGCACATGCAGGAAGAACAGAAAGCGATTCTTGAAATAGATCATTTCTCAGGAACGAAAACTGCAACTCAGCATAATCGGAGCGATGTAATGGTAAGAAAAGATGAACGACGTTACTATAATGTTAACGATCTGCTCGACTGGACTCTTTCGTTAACATTAGGATTCCCATTTATCGGAATTTATAGATAAACTGTTTGTGAACATAAGGGACAAGATGCCGTCGTATCATCTGGTACGTCAGGAAACCTACTCAGTAGTACGTGGATTTCTGCCTATCCATAGTTATAAAAAGCGAATCTTCCCCAGATAGTTTATGGATGACAGATTTTCATTCATTCAACTGCTTGTTTGGTTAAGCCATGCAGATTTATTGTGAAAATTCTCAGGACTCCACTATGAATGAGATCAAAAGACTCAGCTTTTTATTCAAAAGAGTAGTGTTATAACCACTCGCTCAGCCATCCATGATCTGACAGCTACAAACGGTCCAGTGTCAGAAAATTAGAGACATTCTACTGATCCTTATAAGAAATGAGCAAAATATCATAACTTTAAGTCTGCCGCAAAACCCCTCGCGGAGATAAGCATGAGATGTAGACAGTTTCAGAAATATTTCTGCTTGAGTTGTTTAAATAACGGCTACGGTAATATAAATAGAAGGAAATCTCTAAAGATACGATGAGTTAAAAAAGATCGATTGATGGAAGCCCCTAGTATTTTGATAGCCAACAATTCTTTTGAAAAGGCTTTACGTTTATTGCCGCAGTTGTAGCTCCACATACTCTTCTCAATGGTTCATCTCCTCACAGTTAGTGGGAAGGCAGATTGTAGGACTTTCATTTACAATTATATTAGAGACCCTTGGCACTCTCCCCCTCAGCTACAAAGATATTTCTCTTATTCCACTGTCATAAAAACGACGAAATAAATAATCGAGAAAGATATGCATCGTACGTGACTCAGGGTATCCTCGCAGATTTGTCAGGATGTATACAGTTTTATGACAGATATAAGCCTCAGACCTACAAAAGTAAAGAAATAACTAGATATTATACCAATTCCTAGCGATACCATAAATTTTCATCAGGACCACACATTCAGTACGGTGAATAGGTAGGGTGCGTAAGAAACAATGGTCAAGCAAGAAATCCATGACTAAAGTCGTGGAGGTGGTGGCAAAGCCCACAACACGGCACTTCGGTCGGCGCTCGTCGACAAGAACGAGAAGTCGAATGGATGCCATCTATATCACGACTAATTAACAATAAGTCGAAAGAACTAAAATCAATCTATCGAAGTAGACTGTCTCGTGACCACGTATGATACTGCTTTAACAGATCTTTTCGTTGTGTTCAACTTTAAAAAACTCTTCTAAGAAACAAAACGTGATGCAGCTGACCTAAAAGTCGATATCGTAAAGCTGTTGACTGTCATCTCTTTTTTGTTAATCCTTTTGTTGCCATACCACCGTTTACTTCGCTTATGATACACTTACAGAACCCCTGTTTCATAGAGGAAACGGTTTTTACAATATGAATCATTGCACATATACTACTGAGAAACATATAGAAGCAGACAGATCAGCAACGTCTCCATCATGGTAGAAAGGTATTCCTTTTGTCTTTCACTTATATCTCATTAGTTCGAAATGTCTGGAAGAAGTGTGAGAGCGGACGGATACAAAAGATAGTAGGTTGATTTCTTTGTTAAGAAAGGAAAAAGAGATGGCAGATTAAAAGTAATGACTCGCCTGCACTGGATGACTTTATCAGAGTGTTCGGCTATCGGCAAATAAATCAGCGGTGCCATCAGATCACCCCTCATGTCGGTGAACACGACTCTGAAGTGAAACACCTTACTTCAGTGTCCTAGCGAGAATATCATAAAAGTAGCTATTGACGAAGTACTACAATCACTAGGGACCAATTTAGATACGCTCCATCTTCAAAAAAACCCAGAAGGCTTAGAATTGCTAGTAAGCGGTAGTATCTTGTTTTTTTTTATTAAAACACAACTACCTCTTGTCATAGCTGGCAGATAGAAGGTAATAAGCAGCGTTACTGAATCGTACCGTCCTAACCTCATCACCATGAGGCCTTAACCAGAACACATTTTCTAGTAAAACAGAGACACTTCACAAGCAATGGAGAAAAACTACGGTGCCCCTTGTTTAACACACTGGCAACAAAGCGGTCCAGTTAAAATGCACAAAAGTGCAAGAAAAAAAATAAAACAGGTAGAACAGATAACAGCGCCGGAAAGCATAAGCCTACACTAACCAGTGATTTCTCCCTGGCCAATGTGACAGTGATTCACTCCTTCTACAACAAATCTTTTCTGCAAGTTATTTCATGGGCATACCTGTACGTTTGTAAGATCCGTGCTCCAGCGATGTCATATAGCGTCACAGAAGCATCCTCATGCCCAGAGACTAATAACTGCCCAGACGGATCCACACACACCGATGTCACAGGCGCACCTGAGGTGTTAAGAATTGCTAAAATGCACCACGAAAAACCTAGTTTTTTATCCAAGTTAATTGCTTAATATTAATATTACAGTTCTAGACCCTTCAAAGAATCAGTGCCCCTTGGCATCTGAGAGTGCTCATCGGTGTCGGACTGCGGTGCACAGCAGGATGGATGTTCATACCATTAGTAGCATCATTCATAGTGATGCTGAATTAGACGTCTTCACCATGAAGCTCAGCTAAGGCTGGAT
Organism: Angiostrongylus costaricensis; assembly: GCA_900624975.1. Taxonomy (NCBI): domain Eukaryota; kingdom Metazoa; phylum Nematoda; class Chromadorea; order Rhabditida; family Metastrongylidae; genus Angiostrongylus; species Angiostrongylus costaricensis. The sequence continues at coordinate 153,349 of UYYA01003933.1, forward strand.
TACTCCCTCTAATCAAAGATAAAAATCTTTCGAGGCCAACAGCAAAGGAGTCAAATAGGAAAAGTGCCACGTATGGTTGTTCGTTCCTTCATGTGGTTATCAGATATGTTTGCTGAACGCACTGAGAGAGAACCTATTGTGAAATTGGCGATGAATTCATTCAAAATACAAATTTTTTGAGTTTCCTTCCAGATGTGATCGGTAAACGCAAGAAGAGATGATACCAGCACAGTAATAAAAACACTGAGACACTACGTTAGCTGACACAGGAAATTAACAAGTTGTCAATGCTCTAAATCTGTTAGCCGTTAGGAAGTTCAGCAAAGAATGGATCTAGTGCATGAAACATTTCTGCTTAACCAAGGACTACGGATTTTAACGATGGTAAAATCGTATGTGAAAAGTGTAAATTGTAACCACAAGCACCTCTAGCCACAGCGCTTCACGCGCCCAACCTTCGCGACTGATAGGCTGAATAATGTGTCGGTAACTTCAAATAAGGTGGAAAAAAATCTTGTTTTGAAAAAAAATCGCTATGGTAGTTACTGTGAGATTTGTTGTTTGGCTGAATCACATTGATAGCTTGCGGCAATCGTACATCCCAGAAACGAATCGTCTTGTCCTGAGAGCAGGATGTGAACAGCGGACCGGTATTCCAGGTAAAGAGGCCAAGGATCGGAGCTAAAGTAACTGCACAAGTATTATAACACATTATGAGAGGGTCAAAAAATGAATATTTGGCACAATAAGGAAAAGAAGAACATGAAAGACTACCACTATGACCCCGCGCCGACTGCAGTAGTTGTCCTGTGTGACAATCAGTGATGTTCAGATGACAGTTGCCAGCGCCGCCACTGACCAGCAACGCTGTCCTGAAAACAAGTCGTTGTTAGGTGCACGCAGGATTTCAGGACTACGTAGTGCTTCCTTTCAACTCAGAGAAAAGCTCAGGAATCATGAAAAGACACCTGTTCACGCTATCCTCTAAGAATACCACGTCTCTGATTGTCCCATCGTGGTAGCCGAATTCCATCTCAGCTCCTAGAGTCAGGTGGCGTTAACCACTCGAGTAAGTGAAAGGCCGTCGAAAACTGATAAAGTCTACAGGAAGTCTGTACAACAAAACGAAGAAACCTACAGTATTACATTTCTCAAATGTTCAACTTTTCACAACACTTGGTTAGCCGAAAAATTTCTGAATTTCTATGCAACCACTGAACGCTAACAAGTATAAACTGCAGTGACTTCGAGAATGACTATCAGGTTAGGTGTAGATTCTACATACTTCAGGAAATCAGGAGTGCAGTACACTGAAACCAATCATCATTTCTTGATTGCTATTTTACTCAAAAAATGAAAATCATGCCACTTCAGGGATATGAATCTTCTCAGCTGTTAAGTGCATTCATTGAACTTGCATAGCAAGCTAGGCGAGCTATCGGTTAGTCAGAGTCCATATTGCTTTGAAGATGCGCATAATTTAGAACGGACGTTCATATCCATAGATTTTTAAAAGATTTAAAATATACTTCAAAGAGAAACGCCCACCAATTTTGCAAGCATCCGAACTGAATGCCATCAATCGTAGAGTTTTATCGTTAGAGCCAGTTGCCAGTAATTCACCGGTAGTATTGAACGACAAGCAGTACACGGACCTTAAATAGCAGCTAATGCCTTATCATAAGTTTGACATCCACACAATATGCTGCAGAACAGCCATAGTTGAGAGGGTCCGTGTTTAGCAGTCGTTTCACCGAGAACGCGATCCTTGGCCCAGTGGACGACATGGATACTAATGGTGCTCATTTTCAGTCCAGCGGATACCAGACTTTTTACCCCTCTACGTTCATTCGATAGTAAATCGGAAGTTGTTAAAGATAGGAGGGTTGAGACCAGAAAAACCACTCTCTACACTTAATGACTTACAGAAAACTTTTTTCGGAAAAGTTTGGTAGGCGGTGATTTGACTACTGTGACTGTTATTTCGAATTAATTGCTAATTTATTGCATGGAATACACGGAGACAAAGATACCAAGAAATGCCACACATAAAAAAGGATAAAGCTCTCGGCTTGATCAATCCCTGAGGGATTCGCCACGCACTCGACTTCATTAGATATCGTTGGAGGTGACTGAATGCATATCTGGCCTATACAATGACTCGCGGTGGCCTACCGATGTATCGAGCTAGTGCTGTTATCCTTTCAGACAAGTCTAGTACCAATTTATTGACCCCGGAGAGATGGAGGGCTAGCTGAGCTTGGGGCGAGGAGATCGGTCCCATGTGTATTGGTGGGCGCCTCCAACCACTTGTTACACGCGCCCAATCTAAACATAATTCTAATTCTATAATTTTAAACATGATTCTCAATATTCCTGTTAAGCAAACACGAAGTGTTATTTGATTCTTTATTCTGCTAAAGCTGACGTTTCGGTAGCATCGCCTTCATCAGAGCCTGGAAGGGTAGAGTGATGCGCAATTTACTGTGCCAAACGCTTCAATAACACAAATAGAAGAATGAAAAACTTATTGGTAATCACATGATCAACACGTTCACGCAAGACAAATCGTTTTTTACGCGTCTTCTACTGAGGAAGAACAACTGATTAAAGTGTGGCCGATGAGGTTCACCATTCCACATTAAAAGTCCATGCGAAGGTACGTGGGTGACCACATGATCTCTGGGCATTCCGCCCTGCTATTCATCGTAGGCTTCTTTGCATTTATCCAAAAAGTCGCAAGAAGTTTGTGCGTTGGTGTTTTGGCATCCTGTGAGAGGATAGGGATTTTAATATTAAAATCGTCTCCGCTATGCTTTTGTATCCTATGCGTCCCTAGTGAGGTATCCTGTCCTGCCTTTCGTTTGCCATTTAGATGTTCCTTTACACAGGTACATAATGGTCTGCGCGTTTCGCCAATATGTTCTTCTCCACAAATATTACAAGAGATCAGGTACATTGTGCCTGAACTCATGCAATCACCGTACCTGCCGTGAGGGCAAATCACGAAGTTCTCTGTTTCACATAGACGGTCATATAGGCGCTTATGCACTGATGACGAAGAGTCTTCTGTGATATTCCAATTATCGTTACCGATTCCTTTAAACTTGCCGTTCTTAAGCATCGCTTTATAGCCACACTTACTTCATCGTTAATAAAGTGCAAGACTGATGGCTCAACAAGAATATTGAAAACTATTTGATCAATGCCGAGGTCATATTTTTATTTTTATTTTTCTGTATTGGAAATTACCACAAGACTCAAGATAATCTGCAAAATATTTCAAGTATCAACAGCAATATATTTACATAATGGACCGTAGTAACATACAGTAAACAGTAGCATACATACCAATGATACCCATAGAACCATAGAGGGAAGCCTCTTCTATAATACTGTTATATCAACAACCCGCCAAGTCCTACTATTGCTGAGAAATTATTTTCCATTATCAAAAAACCATGAAGACCATAGCAGACGATAAATTACTCGTCTTCCACTCTGCGCACTAAATGCCGTGCGTTTGTTATGGGTTAAACCTACCCTCGATGCTGTTTCGGACGCGAGAGAAGAATCTCTGGCTGTCGCACTGGATCCGAATGACTGTAAGAGATTTGCTTATAGTGTAATTCTTTTAATATGTCAGTAACCCATCGCTGCAAGAAGACCGTCAGACCTAAACCGTCGAAGATCAGGGTACTTGGATATGTGCAGTTGTTTTGAATTCGTCCCAATAGCGAAGTACCGGCCAGTTGGATGGAACGCCACGGCTCGGATGGCTTGACTATCCTCATACCTAAATTCGGCAAGAAATTTTCACAGACAGAGGTATACTGTTATCTAATGACCAGACATTATGTGAAATTTAAAAAAAGCGAGATCGAAAAGAAAGTTCTCTCTGTGGACATTTGACAGCTGAACCAACCGACGGTGAAGCCAGTGTTTTTTCATTGGAAACGAAACTGTTCCCATTGAACGTCTGGGATGTTCCTTGTTAATCTTTTAGACTAATTTTCCGATTCAATTATTCTACTTCAAAATTATATTTCCATAGTTGCATTAACTTTGCTTGGTTCAACATTGCTGACCATAATCATATGTAGTACACTGCTTAGCATATTTATAAAAACTGCATAGCGCCGGAGGACATGTAGCTCACAGAACGTCTTAAGCTGTTCACAATTTATTTAACGCCAAAGTTTTTGACTGCAAATCTAAAATATGCATTCTACGCACCTGCATACTGGAACGAACTGGACGGAAGTTCTGCTGGCACCGTCCGGTGGCATGGAAGCCGGTCTGGTTTGCATAGAAGCTGAGAAGGCAGATGGTGTGGATGTGGGGACAGTGGAATGAGGTCGTGGGGGAATGCTGTGCGTCATCGATGATGACGGCGAGACGGACGACGCAGTCGACAGCTAAACGCAAACGTGTCGTTCGGCTGCAGCAGCATCCTCTTAATCCGATTCCTTTCTTTTTTTTAATTTAAATTTCTCACGTTTAACAATTTCAGAAACAATCTCATTCCAGCAACTCCTCTATTAAGATCAGACGGTTACGTAATGGTCTATATTTCTGCTTTATAGGTGCTTTGTCAGCTCCATCGAAGTTTTTCCGCAAAGGGTCGATCTACTCATGGGAAATCACGGTCTTCAAACCATCTTTTTGACGTCTAATGATAACAGGATAAAGCTCTCAGCCTTGATCAATCTCTGAGGGATGCGCCATGCATTCGACTTCATTAAGCATCGTTTGGAGGTGATTGAATGCATATTTGGCTTTTACAATGACTTGCGGTTGCTACCGCTATATCGAACCAGTGCTGGTATCCTCCCAGACAAGTCTGGTACCAATTTTCCGACCCCGGAGGAATGGTGAAATTGGGGCGCGGGGATCGACTCCATGTGTATTGCAGGGCGCTTCCAACCACTGCGCCACAAGCGCCCTGTCCAATGATATTACTTCAAAATTAAAGAAGGCTGAAGCTAGAAAATGAAGGAAAAATGCCGCTAAAAATGCCGAAAAGTGGCAAAGTCGAACTATCGCAGTTCCTGCGATGTCACCCGCACACAGGCATGTGAGCCTATTCACTATTTCGTCGAAACAAATTTAAGTGATCAGAAATTCACTTAGAAGTCTCGATTACATGGAAAGGGTACGACATGGATATTTGTGGACAGCTGAATCTCGCACGAATATTTTGAAGGATAAGAAGAAAATCTTGGAAAATGAGATACTGCATGTATAAATGACATAGCTTTGAACGCTCCCGACTTGTCTAGAGCAAAAAAAAGGTTAGTTGCAAGAGTCAAAGCTGACCGGTGTCTGGCCATTTGTAGAGATGCTTGCATTGGAGCCGTAGGTGGCGAGAGGTGTGGCATTGACTGGTACAGACATTTCGCGCCGTCTCTGGGGCACAGCATCACCTACAGAGAACTTTTTCCAACTTCATTTATTTCGGTGTTGAAGAAGACATTGTTGAACACATACGAAATAAATAGCAAACTAGTTGAGTTTCAAGCAACGAAGGATCTATTAACACATTGGCAACGGTGATAGCCTCTGCATTAGAGGTGGACTCTCTTACGCCCCATTTCCTTCGTTGCTTGAAACAGGATCTCGATGTAAAAAAGAGAAAAAGTCGCGTCGTTAGACCTAAGTATATTCCACCAATAATTAGACTCACACATCCGCTGCTTGCTAGCAAACTCTTTGAATAGGTGGCTCTGCGTCATCAGATTCTCATCTAAACAAAATTCTTAGTCTCAGTGATATTCCATTGGGTTTTCAGCTTTCAGCTTCGGATTTCTGGTACACCTTCCACATCATAGAAACCATTGCATTTAAGTTGCGGTATACGTTATGCACTATATATATATATATATATATATATATATATATATATATATATATATATATATATATATATATATAT